>PVKM010001390.1:0-77761 GCA_004027735.1 Carollia perspicillata | reverse complement strand
CATGAAAAGTACCTTTCCTCCTGAAACCTAATTTCCTCTATCATATGGTCAGCATTACCCGACGGTTTATCCATGACCCTCCTCAAGCGGCAAGTCGGTAAAATAAAGTTCTAAAGGGACGGCTTACTGTTTTTAATTCTTCTATTGCAGTTCACCATGATTTACAAAATAAATGACCTAGAAATTAATGTGATGACCCAGAGGCCACACCATCCAGGTCCCTCTTGTCAATGCAGTGTGCACACGAGTGACAGTTTAGCACGTGTAGGTTAGGTCACTACGTAATTATTTTTTCGTGAGAATGCCTCCCAAAGGAGCTGGAGCTGCGCGACCCACAGCTTCAGAGGCTGGGAGCCCAGAAATGAGCCAGGGGTGCAGTGCGAGGAAAGGGAGCAGCAGGAAGCCGACCTGCACCAGTGGACGGCCAGGGATGTGGGGCTCCCTGAGGCCGGTTTGCTACCCTAGCAACGCTGCTACCGGAGAGTAGTTACGTAGGATGAGTAGTGACTCATCCTACGGAGAGTAGGATGAAGAGGGCCGGGCAGGTAGGGCGGCTGACCCTGCCTCCACGAGGGCGGACGCGGCCAGAGACACGATGCAGTCATTCCGATGACTGCTACAGACTGAACTGCACCCTCTCGAGATCCGAATGCGGAAGCCCTCATCCTCGATGTGACGGCATTGGAAGATGTGGCCTTTGGGAAGTAATTAGGTTCAGGTGAGGTTATGAGGGTGGGGCCGTCATGATGGGATGAGGTGGGCCTCGCGCTCTCTCTCCGTTTCTGTCTCTCTGTCTGTTTCTCTGCCATGTGAGGACACAGCGAAAGCAGCCTTCTAGAATCCTGCAAGAGAGTTCTCCCCAGAACTCAACCGTGCTGGCACCCCGTTTTCAGACTACCAGACTTTAACACTTGCGCTGTGTAAGCCTCACAGTCTATGGTCTTTTGTTATGGTGGCCCCAAAAGACTAATACAACACCCAAGTTACACAGCTAGGGAAAGTGAGAGCTATAAAACACAAATTCAATATATATTGCATAGTTTAGAAAATTAAAAAGGCCACTAAAATTGACATGCAAAAAACATCAGAAATTAAAATTTGTGTTAAAAATAACACAGCCAAATAATAAATCAGTAAACTTGGGGATAGGTCAATGGAAGCCTCCCCAACTGAATGCAATAATGGGCTGAACAGGGGAAGGGAAAGAGACAGGTGCAAGTCCTAACCCCTAGAACTTGGGAATGTGGTTTTATGTGGTAAAAGGGTCTTTGCAGGTGTAGTGAAATTAAGGGTCATAGACTGAGATCATCCTGGTTTAGAATGGGCCCTAAATCTTTTCCTTATAGAAAAAAAGTCAAGAGATTTAAGGTACAGAGACAGGGAAAAAGAGATGTGAAGTTGGAGGGAGAGGTTAGAATAAGGCATCCATGAGGGCATTACTCTCATAGTCATATTCTATTCAAACTATAAGTATGCTAAGACAAACTGAAAATCTTGAAAGAAGCCAGGTTGGGGGAGATGCTTCTGTAAAAGAATAAGGATAAAACTTACAGCAGATCTCTTATGGGAAACCACGCAAGCAAGATGACGTAAAATGGAGTAAAATAGTTAAACTGCTAACAAAGCTATTGTAGAACTCTATATGCAGTAAAATTATCCCTCACAACTATAGAAGAGTCCTAGCTAGTGCAATAAGACAAGAAAACAAAAGTACATATATTAAAAGGAAGATACAAGCATGCTTTCGTTGGTAGATAACATGATCATTTATGTAGAAAACCTCAAAAAATTAACAAAAACCTCCTGTTACTAATAAGCACCTACAGCAAGTTTGCAGGATACAAGTCCAATATGCAAACATTAATGGCTTTGGGGTCACGTTTATCAAATCCTCTCTCTCTAAGATCAAGGTCCATAAGTTTAGTACCTATCTTTTCTTCTATGTAATTTACTGTTTCATGTCTTATGTTTAGGTCATTGATCCATTTTGAATTAATTTTTGTACATGGCAACAAACTATAGTCTAGTTTCATTCTTTTTCATATGGCTTTCCAATTTTCCTGTGCCATTTACTAAAGAACCTTTCTTTCCTCCATTGTATGTTTTTGGATCCTCTGTTGAAAACTATTTGCCCTTATACATGTGGGTTTATTTCTGGGTTCTCAATTCTGTTCCATTGGTCTCTCTGTTTTCCTGCCAATATCATGCTGTTTCGATTATTATTGTTTTGTAGTTGAATCAAAGTCAGTGACTATTATACCTCTGGCTTTGTTCTTTTTTCTCAGAATTGTTTTGGCTATTTGGGCTGTCTGGTGGTTCCAAATAAATCTGAGGATTTCTGTTCTATTTCTTTAAAACAGCAACTATGCAAAACAACATGTTGCTTTCTCAAAATATTAAGAATAGAGTTTACCATGTGACCTAGCAATCTCTCTTCTGGGTATTTACCCGAAAAATTGGAAAACATTTATTCACAAAGAAATATGCACCCCTACATACATTGCAGCATTACTCACAGTGGACAAGACATGGCAATAACCAAAGTGTCCACTGATGAATGATTAAGTAAAGAGGCAACAGTACACACATGCAGTGGAATACTACCCAGCCATAAGAAAAGATAAAACACTGCGATTTGCAACAACGAGGATGGATTTCCAGCATATCACACCAAGCAAATAAGTCAGGAAAAAGTGAAGAACCACAGGATTTCACTCGTATGTGGGATATAAAACTGAAAGCAACACATGAACGATCAAAATGAACAAACAAACAAATAAAAACTCATCATACAGACAACAGCATTATGACTACCAGAGAGAAAGGGGCTGGGGGGTATCACATGGTACAGGTATCACATGGTACATGGTACATGTGACGGGAGGTATGGGAGGAAGATCTGACTCTGGGGGGTGGGCACGCAGTGCAATACACAGAGGATGCGTCACGGAACTCTACACAGGAAACCTACATAATTTTATTAACCAATGTCACCCCAATAAATTGAATTTAAAAGCAAGAAAATGAGCAAAGAACTGACTTTTCACAGAAATATAAATTAAAATAAACATACGCAAAATATTCAACTTCATTAATGAAAAAGAAGCAGAAGTTAAACAAAATTTGTTATTTTTCAAAACTATAATTCATATAGAATATACAAATTGGTTTAAGCTTTTGCAGAGCAATTGGTATTGACCTTAAAATTGTACATATATTCTCTATGACATTGACTTTCTCTGGGCGAAGAGCACAGGCTGTGGACAGAGTCAGTCCGTGGTTCAAACTTTACCTCTTACTAGCTTTTTTGACCCTGAGAATATAAACTAAAAAATTGATACCTACCTCCCAGGTATTTTGTGAGAGGTAATGTTTACAAGTTCAGGGTCAGACCTAATGAGAGTGCACTGTAACTACTCACTAATATCACTTCTCACTTAAGAGTTCATCTTAAGAAAATCATCAGGGAGGTGCCTTAAAAGGAACTTGAATAATCAACACAGAATACACTTACAAAAGTTAAACGGCCAAATGATGTAGCTGTGTAAGGACAGGGGACAGGAAAATAACTTAGATGAGCTATTTTGTAATCATTAAAATAAGAAGTATTTGCTAACACAGGAAAATAATACTGTAAAGTTAATTAGAAAAATATGTTTGTTGTTATAAGTCAAATTGTGTGTCCGTGAGTGTGCATACACACAAGGACATTTGAAGACCTGTGGGTGTGGGAGGCGAGGGGTAGTTATCAAGCCATTAGCATTTGTTTCAATTCTGAGTTGTGAGAAAATTTCTCATTCATTCACTGTTTTTTTCCCTAAACATTAACATACATGGAATATTTATTTTATAACCAGAGAAAAACAATACTTGTACAACTATTATACCAAAAAATGATACCTTTAATAATCATAGGCATTAGGGTATTTTCTCGCCTGTCATTACATTTCTTTGTATCTTTTGGCATAAATATTTTAACTGGTTGTGATTCATTATGTATTTTTCTTTCATAGTATCACCTTGCAGGGATAAACTTTCTGCCTGTTCCTGCGATACCAGATACAGACAGGGAGTCATCAAGCAAGTACCTTTGTACAGATACTGTATCCTGGATTTAACATTCACTCCCCTGACAGAATTACTCATGAACCTTAGCAGAGGGGCATCAATTTAGGTGGATTGGTACTGCTGGACAAGAGCTGCAATGTTTTAAGCCATTTCTCTGTAATTCTGGTGTACAAAGTTCTTCTAATGGTCTCTCGTTCACATCATAAGATCCAACATTCCAAATGAACAGAACATCCAATGCTGAATAGAGAAACTTTAAAAAAAATACTGTATTTATTTATTTTTAGAGAGAGGGAAAAGGAAGGAGTGGGAGAGAAACATCAATGTGTGGTTGCTTCTCATGTGCCCCCTACTGGGGACCTGGCCTGCAACCCAGACACGTGCCCTGACTGGGAATTGAACCGGTGACACTTTGCTTCACAGGCCTGTGCTCAATCCACTGAGCTACACCAGCCAGGGCTGAATAGGGCAACTTTTAATACCTAGCATGTTTCTTCACAATATATTCCTGGATGCAAACGTCTTAGAGACAAAAATATATACCTTTTGGTTTGTTGGATTTATCAGAAAATCTTTGTTAGTTTGTTTGGATTGTATGCCTGGTGCTGGATGGAGGACGTAATGGTGAGTGTGGGTAGTCATGTCCTGCCCATGGGGAGCTCCATCTAGAAATCAAACCAATGTGGCTTTCAAGTTAGCTGCTCGGAAACGATGGCAGCCTTCTCTCGTGAGATCTAGTAGCACCTGCCTCAGGTATGACAGATGTGATTCTCCAAGTTTAGAAGGCACAACCATCAGAGCATGTATCGGAGATGCCCAGCCCTGCCTCCGGAGACTCTGGCATGTCATGGCATGTCTGAAAAAGGACCTAGGAGTCTCTGTTTCTTAACAAGAACCCCCGTGTTTCTGACAGAGGTGGTCTAGACTCCACATTTTGGAAAACATTTGCATTTGAGGGAACCGGCACTTCTGAATTTTGCAAGAGTAGGAAGAGATTAGCCCTGCCTTCAACGTCACAGAAGTTCTTTCTGAGTTGCTGGAATGATTGAACAATGATTGTAAAATTGGGATATAAGTAGGATATCCTTAATTTAACCCACGATTTAGACTATCAATCACACCTGGTTTCTGGGGCACGCACCTTGCTGGTGATTATACACAAGGTCAAGAATGCCTGTGCTCTCAACTGAATGTCTTGGAGTCGCCCCTCCCAACTCAGGCCTTAAACCCTAAGGCCCAATGTGACGGTGTTTGGAAGCGGGCCTGAGAGAGGTGGTTAGGCCATGAGGGGGCAGTTCTAACGGCAGATTAGTGCACTTGTAAGAGGGACCCCAGAATTCTCCCCAGTCCCTTCGGCCCTTCGAGGGCACAGTGGGAAGATGGCTGTCTCTCCAGACACCAAATGTGCAGATGTGTCGATCTCGTATTTCCCAGCCTTCGGAACTATGAGAAATAAATGTTTGTTGTTTATAAGCAACCCAGGCTATGGTATGCTGTTCTGATAGCCAGAAGGGATGAGGGCAGCGTCTGACTCTCCTTTCGAACAGGGCAGAGACCCACAGCGTCTGAGGTCAGAGCTGGTTGGTGGTACCAGCGTAACCCTGAATCATCCAGCTGGGCCTTGGGTTTGTCAAACAACTTGAACTATTTTTCAAACCTTTTGGATTCAGTAAAGCTAAAAACTCATTTCGCCAAGCACTTTCACCCATAATTTTTAAACCCATGTGTATTTTAAGAGAAATTTAATCCATATGTTTCTGATTCATTTATACTTAAATCCAAACTGTTGTTTTGTAAGAGCTATTTGATGTCCAAGGTTTTCTGAGCTCTGTAAACCTCTTTTCTTAGAAACAGAAGACTGTGTTTTGCCAGAGGTTTGACTCCTTGTTGAAATGCCAAAACCAGGAGGCTTCAGCGGGTTCCACAGGCACCACAGAAAGCTTCCTCCTTCCATAAACACAGTGAGGCCAAACCCCAGAGGGCCAGCTGACACGCCGCACTGGATCGTGACAATCGGATTCTCCCCAACCCAGGCTGTGGGGGCTTCTGGGGGGCGGGTGGGGGGGAGTCTTGCTTGAAGTTTCTGTCACCTTGGGGACTGCGCTCTCTGGGCTGTCTCCTTGCCAGGCAAGTCCCAAACTGCAGACTCTGGAAACTTAACACATAGATTCAGACAGGAAAGCAAGCTGTTTACATGTCCGGAGAGGCTAGATTCCTTTCACGAGGTGGCATTCTGTCATTCCATCTTTAACCTCTTCTCCAGGAACAGGAATAGAGTCAGCGAAGAACAGGGACTGAGGACTCCTCTACGGTGTTTTTTATCATTTCTATTTACAGAAGAAATACACCCTCTCAGCAACTGCGAAGTATGAAATGGAATGACTCAATAAACATGCATTTTCAAAATTATTCCCACACAACGATTTGAAGTGATAACTTAGCAGCCTTCCAGAAAATGTGGTGCTTAAACATTATTTAATAATCAGCTTCCCGGGCCCCATAACACATGTCGCGTTATGGGCTGCACGAACAGTGAGGCAAGACTGTGTCAAGTGAGGAAGGAGAGACTTTTCTTCCAGCGGTTCATTGATTCTTTTTCAAAGCAGTGATAAAATATGCCATAAAGTGTTACCCAGGTTTTAAACTTTGGGTTTATAGAACATCCTGCTTCCCATTTTTAAGACATTTCACAAGGAAACAAAAAAACCAAGGTCACTTAACTTGCGGTTTGGAGTCCTCCAGGTTTTCCAATTTTTCTTCCCTCTTTGGCTGAACTTTGTGATAAAAATGAGACACTGGAGATTGTGAAACCTGAATGGCTTTTGTCCTTCAGTTTTGCATCTTAGTTCCCCCTGTGACCTCGACTTCCCAAAAGCTTGATGGAGACCGTGAAGGTTTCCACCAATTTTAAGCGTTTAGCTTTATGATTTTTCTTTAATTGCTTGTGTAACCTACAGCTTTCCACTATTCATTAAGATGGTTTTGCAAATGACTTAAGGCCTGTTGCTTTGGCCAATAAAAACCAGGCCTATTATTCCACCTATAATTGAACAATAATTGCAATGCTGACTATCTTTTGTTGGGCTGGCTTAATAAAGCCCTAAGTAGTTTAGGGGGATTTATAGCTTCCAGGATTTGAACAAGAGGTCATAGAGTTCTTTACTTTTTTTGCCAGCTGACCTTTTGTTTGAGTTTAAATTAACCCAATTTGTGCTGCTTTTTATATCTGCTCTCAAAAATCAGGCCTGCACATTACATTATATAGATCTCTACAGCCGTCCAACTAATAATTTTTATTTTCCATTAAAACATTAGTTAAACGTCCAGATGATTTAAAGATCTCACTCACTGGCGTTAATCACTGCAAACACAAGAATATAAATGACAAAACAGATCAGCCACATACTTTAATGAATATTAAACTGCTTCCCGCAATCTCAGAATTATTGGTTGTTGCAGACAAGAAGGCTTTTTTTCTGTGCACCTTTATGATACTTTTAAATAAGGCTGTAACTGACCTTTTCGAAAAACATGAACACATTCATAATAATCATTAAATCAGGTAATTACAAGCCAAGGCTAAATGTTTTCTTTAAAAAACCTCTTACCTGCTTAGCCGGTGGAGCAGGGAGAGAGGACCTAGGGAATCGTGCTATTGTTTTTGTTGTTTTTAGTTCCAGGATTAGTTCCAGGATTCACCCCTGAGCATCTGCCAGGTACCTGGTTTTTTAGAGGTAAAGGGAACTTGGTCCAAGCCGCCCAGGCGTTCAGGGTCAAGACAAGAAGACCGAATCATCCTTTCTGCACCACGTGTTTCCCGAGACCTCGATCGGCGTGTTTTTGTTACCTTACACAGCCCTGTCCTCCTGGGACGGGGCCTCAGAAACATCTCTGGTTTTCTGGAGAGGAAAGAGCGACGTTTCCTCTCGTCGACGTCTCGCACAGTCTGTGGCTCTTCCCTGACCCAACCGTCCCACTTCCTGGTGGAGGGCAGCGCTCGTTTCGGTCCCTAAGTCTAGCAGGTCACCAACAGGCACCTCCTGCTTGGCGGTCACGACATGCTATTCACGGCAGTGAATGTCCAGCAGTCCAAGCAAGGGGATGACGTTTGCTCAGATGGCTTCCCATTCACATGTTTCCCACAGACCCTGTGAGAGAAAAAGCAGTGTAGCTGGAGGGGTTCTAGACTCGTCATCAGACTTGTAACCAGTGTCACTCATTGTAGGTACTAAGAAAATTGCCATCTCCGAGCACGTCCTTACCTGTACAATGGGAATGATAATGTCCATTTGTTCGGGGTATGGAAAACAGGAGATTAACGTGGGTCAAAGCTCAAGGCACAGTGTCCAGCACACAGAAGACCATCGTTAACTATTGATTGGATCGAACAGGAAAGCATTCACTAATTAACCAGCCAGGGTCCTGTATTCAGTTGCTGCCTGGAAAACCAAAAGGAGCGCCCTGGGATTCCTGCCCCTGAGGACCTAAGGGATGTGCCGCCGTCTGGGAATTAGACAGTGTCTGCGTCATCTGTCACAACGACCGCAGATTTATCTCTGTAAAAGCAGGTATGGGGCCGATGTTCCGTATGTTTATGGATGAATCCTGGAACTAATGTAAAAGCCATAGCAAAATCCCCCAGGTCCTCCGTCCAGCCGGCCTAGAGAAACGCAGAGAACCATTGTCAAACGGGATGAAGAACTAGCTGCTGGCAATTCATTTGCATTTGCTCTCTGTCAATCAACAGATGAGAAGGTTCCAGCTCTCTCATACGGGCTATTGAAAATAAACTGTTCTAATTCGCTGGGAATAAAAAGGTTTATTATTTTCATTCTATGGAAAAACAGTACTGATTCTCCCATTTATTGTCTAGATAAGACACACTTGGGCAGTTTTATTTCTCATTTGATAATGAATAGGTTAGACTAAATCATTTCAAAAATCCCTTCTAATTCCAGCATTCTATTTTTTATGACTCTAGCTACTGGCTTTTGAAAGGATTAATCCCTCCAAGACAGGTGACTGGAGAAGACAGTATTTTATTTTAAAAGTTGAGAATAGGTACAGAGTTGGCGTCGGTGCATTGAAAAATAAGTATCCAACTTGCAACATGAGTTTTTAAATCCCTTTCACCCTCCTGTTTGAGTTGTGGGTAATCACAACTGGTGTGGAACATTTTCATGTCTTCGGTTATACATCTCACACCCACACCTATTATGAGGGTTTTTATTATCAAAGTGCAGCCCAGGACTGCAACTTACATGTGACCTGGACACAATGTTCAACTTTAAAAACCTCAGGGTTTTTTTGTTTTTTTTTTTTTTGGTCTCTACAAAATACAGCCAATAATACCTAACTAATAAAAATGGTAAGCCCTTATCACAGTACCTAACAAGAATCCAGTAAATAGTTTTCACATTTTAATTAAGAAGTTAAATATCTACTTATATTTCAGCATAGAGTTTATCGACTTCAAACATATTCACTCAAATCTTTAATAAGCTTACCTTGTAGTGTTAGAAGAGACTCTGTGAACTAACTAGTATTTATCTGTTAAATAGCAAGTTAGTGGGTCAGGCAACACAGGGAAATAAGTTCACGTAGGTAACATCACTGTTAGGAGAAGTCTCTGTGGATCAGCTGCAGGGAAACCAGGTGATGCAAATTGCTCCAGGCACGAAATGACAGAGAGTTATTGTGTCACCCAAAGGAAGTGTTTTCAAAGAAACATACAGTAACACCCTTCAGACATGTATGCATGCGTATGTGTGTGCACACACGTGAAAACAATTTTTAGAGGATAAGTTATGGAAACCTCAGACCACAGGGCCTGATCTGTCATCAAAGAGATGACAATAATTGTGACTTCAGCGGCCACGCACTTGTAACCCATCCGGCAAATCGAATCCACAGACATTTTCTTTAGCCACTTTTATTATTATTTTATTTTATTTTATTTTATTTTATTTTATTTTATTTTATTTTATTTTATTTTATTTTATCTAAAACATGAGCCAACTTTTAAAAAGTAGAATAGCATAATTAAAAACAAAAACAAAAACAAAACACAACCTCTGGGTCTCTCGTTTCTTTTGAAAAACAAAAATCCTGAAGATTTGTTATAACTGAGCGAGTGTTTCCTTAACACAAATCTATGGGGACAGGATAGTTGCTGCTGCTTCCTTTAAACTTGACCTCAATCACGAAGGGCTCCATCAACTCGGTGCTTTCAGATGTCCTTCCCCCCGGTGCGTGCACTGGCTACCACTTTGCAGACCTTAGCGTGTGCGACCCCGCATCCCTGGGAAAAGGCTCCATCTGCTCCAGTCTCCTGAGGGAGGAGAGATGCCACCTGGCGGACCCGTTGAGGGAACACCTGGGCCAGGCTGGGAGGTGAGTGATCAGGCAAGTGTTGCAGGAAAAAAGCAGTAAAAGGCATTTCGCTTCCATTGTCTCTCTTCCCCTCTAACCCCTTTTCAGAGTAGAGAGATGAGACTACTTAGAGTGTTTCTAAGCACTTTACATTTTGAAGGTGGACTAGTGAAAAGGGGAAGGGTGCCTTTTTACTGTCATTTAGTCCAGCTCACTGCAAGCAGTTAGAAATTTAGGGCAGAAGTCCTAGTGAGGAAAACGGAGTAGACATTTACAGAGAATGCACTTAGGAGTCTCTTTTGGCAGAACAGGCTGCCAAGCAAGGAGCGAGACATCAGCTCCAAATCCCTCTCCTGGGCTGGGTCTATGTCAGGGGCACTGTAGGGTTCCTACAGCCTAAGTAATGATGGGAAAACCCAATTTCCCTCGATAACCTTGGTTAACATACTTATATATGTGGCCCAAATGCATAGAAAAGTCCATGGAACTTTCAAAATATACAGTAGCAATCCAGAGCTGTCCACAAAAGATACAACAGCAAGAGGAAAACCACAATGAACCACTGAAGAGTGGACTAGCACTAGAAGAAAAGGTTCAGAGCTGGCATTAGGCCATCATGCCCATGCTGATATCTGCATTCTCGGGAGAAGGAAGGAAACTAACTACACGCAGCCAGTACTTAGTGAACAGACAGGAGTGAGGCTGGACCATGAGGCTGTCACAGCCTGTCCCAGGGTCCTTGTCTGATGTGTACGAAATCTGAGGCGGGGACGTTTAAGTGACTTCCCCAGGGAAACCCTACAGGGACATAGCATGGCAGGAGCCAAGGCCCAGGGTGCTCTCACAATTCTGACGCCTAGTCTTTCTTTCTTCCATAAATTTAGGACCAAAGACAAAGTGTTCCCAAGGAACAAATATCAAAAACGAAACTCCATGTGGTCATGTACCTGCCGCTTTTGTTCTGAGAAAGTGAACATAGGAATGTTGCCTCTGCACCACGGACATGCTCGTGGGTACAAGGGCTCAGTCCCAGTGCTCCGGTGACTGGCTTCTGCCCTGGATGCCCAGCGGCCAGGCGCAGAGGTGGCCGTGCGTTCCAGCAGTGCTGCACAGAAGTCCCCTTTCCTGGCGCCACAAGCATTGGGCTCTCAGTGCATGACTGCCACGTTTCAGACCACTCAGGAGCTTTCGATTTTGTGTGTTTAGTTTCTTCCCGGGAAGACTGAGAAAATGTGGGGCCCATTTTGGAATTTTCTGTGAAATGTGGCTGAAAGGACTTCCCCTTCTCCGTGGAATGTTCCACCATAAAGTGGCCACTTTTTAATGGGTGTCCCATTCCATTCCTCTCCCTCACCTCGTCGATAGGGGGCAAATCCTTTCCAAATCTTGGCAAAGCTAATGAACACGACTTCATTGACCAATGCTAAAAAGGCTGATGTCCATGGCGTACGTTACTATAAAAATGAATACACCTCCAAATTCCTCTTTTTCAGATACACAAAAGGCTCTTAAAATGTCCTATAGCTTAACCCATTATCAAACACATTCTCAAATATTTCCATAAATACATTAAAAACCATTGCTTTAGAGCAATGCACTGTATGTTCCAAATATCCAAGCCTCCTGGATTTCCCCCCCACCTATTATTTCCACTGTTTATACTCTGATTTTCCAAGAAATGCGTGCCCTGAGCCTCCGCTGCTGGCAATAACAATATCAAGGGAACTGCCCTGGGTACACAGCTACTGGTTCTTGGAATAAATTTGTCCAAAGCTGGTGCTGGTTTATTTTCTTCTTTAAAAAATCAAATAGCCATCATATGAGCAACTATACTATCAATAGAAAATCCAGACTGCAGTTTTTATAGACTCTTGTGGGTACAGTTTCAGGGGTGACTTAAAAATTTTTTTTGAATAATTTAGAAAAAATGTTGAGATTGGAATATTCTGATTCTATAGTTTTAGATAATATATAACATCAGTTCCACTTAAATTCTTTTCCTTTCAGCTCTCAATTAAATCATTATATAATATTTGTATGACTTGTATTTAAAAATAAAATATGAGGTAATTTCAGACATTAAGATAAATAAAATTCAGGTTTTATATGTTAATTCAATTTGGTTGCAGTTGCTGCTTTCTAAAAAAATAAATGTCGTAGTTATATTTTCTATAAAATACTTGTAAAATGAGAAGCAGATCTACATTTTCCTTTTAGTGCACTTGTGCTTTTTCCTGACTCCTGCTCTTACTGGAATGTTTTGTTAGCCTCAGTGATAGGCAACAGCTGTACCTCCTCCCAGAGCTGATTAGCAGCTGTGAAAGGCTACTGTCCCAAGTAGAAGCCCTTGCTGGTGACGGATGAGACGTAATTGCTGTGATAATGAAATTCCTTCACAGGCCTCTGCGAGCCTTTCGTCAACATTTACTGAAACCTACTGTTTGCCAAGTGCGATTTTACCACACCAGCAAACCTTAATCTAACTGAAGAGACAGAACCTAGGTGCTAAGTTACTTTTATTGCATACCAATGGGGACAAATTAATGCCATATAAAGTGTTTAGGTCTGAAGTGTAGCCAAATAGAATAGTGAAATAGTCAGAGGGGGGAATGAGACTTCTATTTGGATCTAAGGAAGGAACTAGGGTGAATCGGGGGCATGTGGGGATTAATGAGCTTTGATAAGGTGGTGTAGGGAACATTGACAATAAGTCTGAGGAATTACAAAAAGGCACACAGGTACTGTATCTTGTTAGACATCTACCAACCCCGGGCAGGAGGATGCATTCCAATAAGTCACTTCCTGAACAGAAAAAAAAAATGTCTTAACAGTAACAGAAACACTGAAGCATGATATCAAACAAAAGGAGGTTGACTATGAAACAATAACATTTAAAAATAATTGATGTCCACAGCTAACCTGATATTCAATGGGAAAAGACCAAAAGCTTTTTCTCTAAGATCAGGACAAGGCAAGGATGCTCACCTTTGCCACTTTTATTCAACAGAGCACTAGAAGCCCTAGCCAGAGCAATTAGTCAAGAAAAAGAAATAAAAGGCATCCAAATTGGAAATGAAGAAGTAAAATTTTCTCCATGCCAGTCTGACATAATCTTATATATAGAAAACTAAAAATTCTACATGCCAAAGAATGTTAGAACTAATGAACAAATTCAGCAAGGTCGAAGCATACAAAAATCAATTTTCCAAATTCATCTGCATTTCTATACACTAACAATGAGTATTCCAAAAGTTAAGAAAACAATTCCATTTATAATAGCATCCAAATAATAAAGTATTCAGAAATAAACTCAACCAAGGAGGTGCTTTCACCTGTACACTGATAACTACAAGGAATTGCTAAAAATATTTTAAAAGATATAAATACATAGAAAGAAATCCTGTATTTATGAATTGGAATATTTAATACTGTTAAGATGTCTATACTACATAAAGCAATTTACAGATTCAATGTTATCTCTATCAAAATTCCAATGACCTTTTTTTCCAGAAATAGAAAATTCCATGCTAAAATTAATATGGCATCTCAAGGGACCATAAATAGCCCAATAATCTTGATAAGAAAGAACAAAGTTGAAGTTTTTACACTTCTCAATTTCAAACTTGCTGCAAAGCTACAGTAATCAAAACAATGTGGTGCTGTCATAAAGCCGAGGGAATAAAATTTACCAGAAAGAGCCCAGACAACCCTCATATGTGTGGTCAAACAATTTTCAAAAAGGGTACCAAGCCCATTCCGTGGAATCTTCGCACCAAATGACGGTAGGAAACTGGATATTCGCCGGTGAGAGAAAGAAGTCGGACACAAACCGTACACCATATATAAAAAAAATGACTCAAAATGGATTAAAGACCTAGACGTTAAAACTACAGCTACAAAATTTCTGAGAAGAACACAAGGGGAAAATACTTTCAACATAGTGAAAAGGCAATCCATGGACTGGAAGAAAATGTTCAAATCATATATCTGATAAGGGGTAAATATATAGACTTTATGAACTCTTCCAACTCAACAATTTTAAAAAAAATTTTTAAATAGCCAAGGGACTTGAGAACACATTTCTTCACAAAAATATGTACAAATGGACAATAAACACACAAAAAGATGCTCTACATTACTAAGCATGAGGGAGATACCACTGCATTGACAACCATTATATGTCTATTACAAAAGCAACAAGAAAACAAAATGTAAGTGTTGGCAAAAACTTGGGCAAACTGGAACTTTGTGCAGTTCTGATGGGAATTCCAAATGGTGCTGCTGCCATGGAAAACAGTATGGAACTTCCTGAAATAATTAAACATGAAACTACCATAAAATCCAGCAATTCCATGTTTGGGATATATATTCAGAAGAACAGAAAACAGAGATTTGAACAGATAGGAAGTTTGAACTTCAAAGGACTTTGAACCTTATGATATTATGAGAAGCAAAATAAGCCGGTCCCCAAAAGACAACTAGCATGTGGTTCCGTCAGTAGGAGGTACTGGCGTGGTCAAATGCACGGAGACGGGAAGCGGGATGTGGCTGCCAGGGGCTGCAGGGAGAGAGGGCAGGGCAGCTGGAGCACTAATGGGCACAGAGCCTCAGTCTGGGAGGATGACAAAAGTTCTGGAGATAGACAGTGGTGATGGCTACACAACAAATGAAGGCACTTAAATCCCCTGAACTGTATGTTTAAAAATGCTAAAATGGCAAATTTTATGTGATGTGCCTTTTTCCACAATAATAAAAACAGTAAAATAATCAAAATGATGGAATGCAGCATCTATAAGGAGAAAAGTAAAAGAAGTCAGGATCATTTCATTTTGGTAAGAGAAAGAGACTCTTGCCATCAAATAGTTTTATTTTAGGGAAGTTTGATTAGACATTGCAAATGGACAATTTAAAAAAAAAGAAACAAAAAACCCTAGAGTAACATCGATGGCTTAGAGCACATGAGACTTCCACCTCAGCACTGAGCGTCAAATAAAACACCCAGAGCCTGGATCTGATTCTGGTAAGAAATGACGGGGCCTCCTTACCTCTTGCCTGTAGCTTCCCTGGGAAGGCACAGGAGAGGACTCCCAGGGTCCGACGGCTCCAGGTGAAGGAAGGATGTGGCTAGAGAAGGGGGCACGATCTCTAGGGAGAGCCAACCAAGGGCCAAGCCAAATAATGAGATCATCTAGAGAAGGGCTCCCAGTCACTGCTTGTGGAGTGAGGTCAGTGGGGCAGGCGCTGCTGGACAACGCCCCATGGAAATCACACACCACTGGTAAGGAGACCGAAAGTATGAACTAAAACAAAGTAGAGACCAGAGATATAAGACTAACCTACAACCAACCAGAAAATAAGATTTCTGCCTCCCTCTTCCCCATCCACATCTCCCTCCATGGAGAATCTAGGCCTTAAATGGAAAGAGAAGAAGAGGGGGAGGGAGAGGGGGAGGGGGAGGGAGGGAGAAGGTAGAAATACTACCAGCCAAGTATGACCCCTCTCTTCTGAGGCCCCTTAGCCACAATCTCAATGAAATCATTCAACATGTTAATATATAGTAAAAAGGAGATGGGGAAGTTGGTGTGAGGGGAGAGCAAAGTTGAAATAAACTTTTTTTAAGAGAGAGAGAATGTTGCATCACAATGAAGACTACTACAGTAGATACAATATGAGCCACACTGCCTGGCTGAAGTCCCAGCCCACAACTTAGCAGCTATGAGATCATGAGCAATTTACTTAATATTTTGGTACGTCAGTTTCTTCATTTTAAAAATGGAGATAATACTAGCACCTACCTCATAAAGTTGGGGTGAGAATTAGGTTAATGTACGTAAAGTGGGAGGCATGGAGTAGGCAAAGGGAAGTGTTAGCTACTATATCATACCCCATTAGCCAGTTACATTTGACTAAGTTCGAGGTCTAATCCCATACTTAAAAATAATTGAACCAAATTCTTCATACACTAATTTTTGAGAGAGAAAAA
The DNA here is from genome assembly GCA_004027735.1 of Carollia perspicillata. Classification (NCBI taxonomy): domain Eukaryota; kingdom Metazoa; phylum Chordata; class Mammalia; order Chiroptera; family Phyllostomidae; genus Carollia; species Carollia perspicillata. Next base: position 61,338 of record PVKM010001390.1, on the reverse strand, counting down.
AATCCCACAAACCATAAGACCTCTCACTAACACATATTGGTTTTATACCAATTGATCCAATAAGTTGAGTTCTTATTGTACTAAACTTATTGACCTGAACCAATTGATCTGTACTAATTAGAAAATGGATTAGAAGTTTTCATTATTTTAAAGACATCAGGTTTTTATGTATTGGGACAAAAACCATAGCTAACAATGCGCACACACACTCCTAGCTGTATGTACCTCCAGGTCAGATAACCTTTACGGATTCACTGCAACGTATCAATAACTACTTTGGATTTGAAACTATCTTTATTAATATCTTAAAATCTTATGAGAGAATAATTAAAAATTTATTCCTAATAGGTGATATTTAACACTTCTTTTATCTCTTCTTCTGATTTGTTAGTTGTCCTTGAAATAGATGGGGTACCAGCTATATGGCAAAAAGCAGAAATTTGCTTCATTTCAGACTGCAAGACAAAACTCAATATAAAAAATATCTTACTGCCCCATCTCTTCTAGGGTTTATGAGCTGCATGTGTTAAACTCCAGACTTAGGAGAGCAGGCTACGGCTGACAAGACCCGGCTCAGACGACAAGTGTGAGCGTGTGTCGGTTTGGGGAACATCAGGCAGCCGCCTGATGGTGTGATTCCCACCCACTAGACTATTCAAGTACAGAGGAAATTTCCAGCCACCCTGAATTTATTTAGTTACAGAACTTTTTTAGTGAACTCCGGTTCACGTTGAAGCCTGTGAACAGCAGGAAGAAAAGACTTCTGCCCCTGAGGACTGGGGACGCCTCGTGACATTAATAAGATGCAGATCCCAGGGCAAGCCGCTGTGGTCTTCCTTGGCTGCACCCCACGGGGGAAGTACGGTCAGGCTTGGCACGTCCAAGGGTTTCCCTCCTCCTCCATCTCTGATTGGCAACAGGGGAAGGGGAAAGGGAAAATAAGAATAGAAGCCACCAGAAATTACTGTTCTAATTTAGCATTAGCAGGAATTTGTAAACCACCACTAAACAGATAACACTAAGAGCTTCTAACTACAAACATAACCTAACAATAACCCCTGTGACTGTTGAATGGAGACCCTGATTAGAAACACAGAAACCAGGGAGCAATAATGCATTCAGACAGAAAGGCGAACAGGGCTTGCACACAAAATAAGCATTTGGTAAAGAAAAGAGAAGCAATCTGGTTTAGAAGGAGGGTCAAAACAGCAGTTTGAAAACTGGCTGGGAAGTACGAACCCTGAATCGGTACCCTGAAGTTAATGAATGCACCCACTGGAATACAGACATAACATTTACAGGCACTCGCTTCCTTTAACTTCAAGTGATTTTTATACAGATACAGGTAGATTTCTGTTTTCTTTTTCAGAATGTAGCTTGGTTAGAACTGCATGAGTCACGGAGGAATTTTTCTGTGGGTATCCGATCTCACCATGCGCAGTCAGCTCACAGTAACCTATTTTGCATATTTATTTGTTTCCAAATGCATCGCCCCTGCATTCAAAGAGCAGGTTAAAGTGCACCAACAATACCTTAGAGGAAACCTCGCAGGCATTACAGGTACCGTCTTCTACTTCGGGACTTACAAATGTCATCACTGACACAAAAAAGACACAAAATGGAGAGAATAGTCTGCTTAAAGTGTCCCTTACATTACCCGGGCACAACTATTTCCTTATATTTACATATTTTTAAATTATATTTTATTGATTATCCTATTACGGTTGCTCCAATTTCCCCCCCCTTTTCTACCCACTCAGTACTCCCCACTCCCTCAGGCAATCCCACACCACGTTCATGTCCATGGTCATGCAGACAGGGGCTTCGGCTGCTCCATTTCCTGTGCTGTACTTTACACCCCCACGGCTATTCTGTAACCACTGCTTTGTACTCCTTAATCCCCTGGCCTCTTCGCCCATTCTCCCCCACATCCCCATCCCATCTGGCAACCATCGAAATGCTCTCCATATCCATGATTCTGTCTCTGTTCTTCTTGTTTGCTTTGTTTGTTTTTTAGATTCAGTTGTTGATAGATACACATTTATTGCCATTTTATGGCTCGCAATTTTGATCTCCTTCTTTTTCTTCAGTCAGTCCCTGTAACATTTCATATAATAGTGGTTTGGTGATGATGAACTCCTTCCGTTTTTTTCGGATCTGGGAAACTCTTTATCTGCCCTTTTGATTTTAGACAGTAGCTTTGCTGGGTAGAGCAATCTTGGCTGTGGGTCCCTGCTTTTCATTTTTTGAGTATTTCTTGTCAATCCCTGATAGCCTGCAAAGTTTCTTTTGAGAAATCAGCTGACAGTCTTATGGGAGCTCCCTTCATTAACTAACTGCTTTCTCTTGCTGTGTTTAAGATTCTCTCTTTATCTTTAAATGTTGGTATTTTAATTAACTGTTTCCTTCTATTTAATATTTTGTTACCCAAAGGTTTATTTGATTTGGAAAGTAATGTACAGTCTAACCTTTCCAGGTAACAATTAAGCTCAATGCTAAGGACATTATGTATTTCATTGAGCTATATATCAGGATAGCCACTACGCCATGTGTTATTGGAATTTAAAGTAATCAAAGTGAATAAAGTGAAACAGTCAGCTCCTCAGTGGAACTAACCACATTTTAAGTGCTCAGAAGTCACATGTGCCTAGCGCCTAGTGTTTGGGGGCATATAGACCTGGAGCCCTTCTATCGCTTGGAAAAATTCCACCAAACAGCGTTGTAAGCCAATACAGTTTAGAGACCTATATTTTTAGCCAAGAAGTAACTTCAATCAGTAGAAAAGCACAGTTCCTCATTTTTGTCATTATTTTCTAAGAGTTCTCTAAATAATAACTATTTCTAGAAGAGAACATTTGCCATATTAAAGTGTAGCTTCTTATCCATGTAGCTTCTCCACAGTATATGTCATTGTGCAAAAATGTAAAGTAATCAGTTTATGTAAAATGATATCCAGGGAAGTGTTAAAATAACACTTAAATTCAACAATGCAACAAAAATTAAAGTTTTTAGACAGATTTTTCTAGTGTAACATTTTTATAATAATCAGGTTAAATTAAAATACTCCTAAATATGCCCTGTGCACAAAATAGCAGCAACTGTTTACTAATCACGTAATTGATGTTATGAAAAAATTTTATATATACCCAAATCATTGGTATGAGCATTTCAACTTTTTAAATAAATATCAGTGATACTCTGGTAGCAAATATTTCAAAATACTAATGATTTCACTGGGCTCTTACATAGAAAAACCCAGTGATAAAACTAGTCCATATGATCTCTGAGAATTAAGCGTTTTCACTATTACTGACAAGAGTATCACCAGGGCCACCCTTGACTAAATCCCCATGGTCTCACTCGTGATATCAGCGAGTGCAACTTTTATTTGTCAGCAGATCTGATCTCTCTCTTAAGATGGCCTTACTAAGAAAAAATCGGCACATACGACGATATGTATACATATACACAAAGAACAGAGTTCTCACAAACACTGTTCAAAGAAAACCCTTTCTCGGAACAGCAGGGTAGCATCTCAAGCAAAGCCTACCCGAAATGTATGAGGAGTTAATCTGATGCCTGTAATTTAGCACCTTTGTACCGCGGTAGTAGAAAGGCACAGATCGCTTAGTGGTTTCAGATGTTAGACGTTAATGAACCAGGATGGGTTTCCTTAGCATGACACCAGTTTATCTAGTTTATTAGCTTTGTAGTTTAAAAATTTATTATTCTTTTGTGCCTGCGAGCATTTTCATGGCTTTCTTTTGAAAAATGTTCCATTTGTTGTGCTATGTAGGAAATAGTCCATTAAATAACCACTTAATTGCTAGAATTAGCCCCTTCAATCATGGATCAATTTCCTTTAAATGTATTTCTTTAAGGAAATTAAAGGATCTTATCATGCAGGCCTATGTCAGTTTTCATTAGAAGCTTTCGTCAATTAATGACAAAGTACTTTATAGCACTCAGCTGACGAGAACAAGACACTATGTATTTCAATTGTGTTTAAGTATGAAACCAGTTTTAGCGTTACTTATAATATGTATTTTTACTTACATACTATTTCCTTTGAATAGTATATTTAAAGTTATCAGTTAACAGTTTTATTAAGTACCTTGAGTGACTCAAATAGTAAAAGTTTAATAACATGAAATCAACATTATTTTCTCTGGATCCAAACACATGGTCAGGCCACACAAGCTATCTGCTGGGTATGCAGCAGTCTCGAAAGAAATCTCAGACTTGCAGCCACACTCACAACCCCAGTCTGATGTGTTTGCTATGCCCAAGTTGCCTTTTCTTTTTTCTTTCTTGTTTTTTTTTTTTGGTAATTTACCATGTGTGGTCTGCCCGGACTACAGCTAATTGGAATGGACGTGGGAAATAACTCAAAGCAACCGTCTTGCCAGGAGGCTCTGAGGTAGATGCTGACCGACATGTCTGCCTGCTCTGGAGGCGACCAGCCTAACCAATCAGATCCTCTTTTCTCCCTTTCATGAAAGAGACAGAAAGAGAGAGACACAGCAGTTAGTCGGCAACAGAGCGAACGGGATGGCGAGAGACGAAAAAGTGGCCCAGAGCTTGTGCACAAGGGAGCAGGGCTGCTCTCGAGGTCGTCAGACCTGCTAAACTTGGAAAGCTGTTTTTTCAAAACTAAATGGCAAAGAAGGAGGTTACCGTTGTCTGTGGTGCCTCACTGACACATCTGAGACATCCTTCCCTGGTTTGCCTTGCTCTTTTTCCAACAGACCCTCCATCTACTGAGTGAAGTAAACTAACTCTATTCTCACATCCTGAAAAAACCTCAAACAACACATAGGGTATTTCACCCTAGTCCATTTGATGTAAATATTTTCACTGATTAAAACTGCTTTTTTATAACTATGTGAGGTGGAGGATATTAGCCAGACTTACTGTGGTGATCACTTTGCAGTGCACACAAATAGGGGAGAACCATTACGTTATACACCTGCAGCTAATATAGTGTCGATTATATCTCAATGTTTTTTTAAAAAAATTAATTGCTTCGATGAATAGTGAAAAGACTTCAGCAGAAGCAAAGGCATAATAGAAAGCACTAAACTCCTGAAAGTGTGATAATCGTACAACTTGCCTGATGCGTTATCGTTCCCCTTTGGATTCAAATTAAATTGAAAAGCGGAAAGACTGTGGCTGTCTCTAGACAAGCCCACCTCTCCTTGTGATTATGTCTGTGGATTAACGTGCTATCACATATTTCACTTGATAAAAAGCAGCGTCAAAATGAACTCAGCCAGACAGAAGTGAAAGGAAAAAAAAGGAAAGAAAAAAAATTTCTTTTTTTTTTTCTAGAGGAAAATTTTTTTATTACAGTTTGAGATCCCTCCTCAAACAACTTGGATAATTTTGTCCAGTCAGTTGTTTCTTTCTTTCAAATTCAGAACATGGAGGAAATCCCAGTCGTCCTTCCCGATTAGCTCAAAATGTACAGGCTGTGACGCCGGAGGAGGGGTCAGTCCATTCGTCTTCCTCCGTGGCCCTGACTCCTGGCCTGTCCTTGGAGAGCACAAAAACCGCTTTGAACCCTCATTAGATGTGTTTTTCTTCACCCCCATAAAAATAGTTGAACTCTTCACTTAGGCGCACCTTACAAAACAGTAACGACTCTAGATAAAATCATTCCTCACACTTCCATAATGAGTCTGGGGCCTGCGTGCAAGAGGGAGAGAGGCCCAGCGCTCAGCCCTGGAAGGCTTCCGCAGTTTTATATGCCACACCCGAACAGGAGGAACCCCTACAGAAGGCCGCTTCTCATGGTTTTCATTACCGCGTAGAGTTAATCAGAAACAGTGCAACCCCAGGCAAATATCACCCTGGGATAAAAGTATTAAAGAGAAATAAAACAACGTAGTCACTTGGACACTAATTAACCTTGAGAATGCCCAGAGCAAGAGAAAACCCGACGTATCTACGTGTGAGATATTTTCACCTAAACCCCAGCGAATGCGGCGCTGACAATACACGCGGTGGACAGGACACGCCCGATGCTGTGGTGTATCCCAGCCACATCGGCCAGTGCCCGCGTGCACTCTGTCCTTCGGTCACCTGCGGAGGTCTGAATCCACACCCGCGTCACTGAATTCACAGCGCACTTGTCTGATCACGAGAGACCGCGTGCTGAAATGCTGCAGAGCTGTCGCGGCAGAGCCTCGAGAGCCCGAGCGTGGAGTACAGTATGCGATCCAGATGGTGAATTCTCAAGGCGCAGGACCAGGAGGGAACATTTCCTGAAGAGTTGTTTGGGTTTCCCGGTCAGGCGGCTTCCTAGCTTGCTTTGACCTTTCAGCACTTGCCAGGATTGAAATGCAAAGAAAGCAATTAGGATAGCTGAGAAATCGCGTGTGTGACAGGGCCGCCGCTCCTTTAAAAACCTCTTCATCCCTGCTAAAGCGGCCAGGGCTGGTTAACTTCTGGAGTTGCACTAATTAATAATGCGCAGAGCACATTTGGGTAGCTTTATTTGCCTCCCCTCCTACTGCATGCAAGCTCATACACACATAGATTATTTACATGTAAAGTACATCTCTCTGCGGTCTAAAACGTGCAGGATAAGGAATAATCAGTGAACTAATTTGCCAAATGTGTCTGTGTGTCACGTGTGACTGATAAAGAAACTGGTTAGAGTGTAGATGAATATCAAGAAAGCCAGTGTAATTTCCTTAATTAAAATGTTAGACATCTAACTATGCCACATCACATTTTAATCAAATAAGAACCCAGACCTTATTATTAAAGACAAGCACTTCAACGGCAGAATTTTAAAATAACTTAATTGTATATGGAAAATGTGGCTTGAAAATATAAACACAATTAAGACGATTTGTTTTCGGCTTTTTCTTCAGCCTGTTTTGGAGGAGGAAAGCCTTGCATGTATCTGAGATTAGATATTAAATTATGGCTCTTTTCAGAGTATTTCATTAAGTGTTGTTGATTATTCTTGCACAATCAACAAAACTATCTTCCTTCCATATTTTTGGAAAGTTTTCTTTATGTCAGTCCAAAATGCCTGTAGAAGAGGCCAGAATCTTCCGTTGCCATGAGATGCTTAACACGATCTCCACTTCAAGGACTCAGCAGTTATGTACTCTACTTACTTGTTCTAAACTCCTAAAACGAACCACTGGCTTCCACTAACTTACCTGAACCAGGGTTCAAATGAACAAAATGTAAGTGGAAAATAGTTACTCGTGGTACAAAAACAACTTCAGAGTGAGCCTACTGGAAAAATGTGATTTCTCGGGGATATGCAAGATGCCGTGCGGCTTTGGTTCGGAACTTACCTGGGTTTTGAATCAGGCTCAGCAGACTTGAGTTGGAAGTCCTTGTAGACAACGATTGCGGTTTTACTTATTTGTCTGACTTACTTATTTATTGTTTCCGATCACCAAGGCACACACAAACGTTAGTCTCAAGCCCAAAGCCCTCAAATCACTCCTTTAGTTGGTGAAATTCTAATCTCACTTTATGATGTTGTCAATGAGCTGCAGAGATTCGCCTTGGCTTGTTAACACGATAGCAGACAGATGAGAAGAAATAAAAAGTACTGGCCTGTGAAAGCCAGATCAGAGAGCCAGACTGCAGGGATTCTCGAGTTACGCAGGTGAGGCCCTCAGCCCCCAGCCAGCAATCCCTCCAATGGCCGGAGCGCCATAGGTTCCGTTTGGGCGATCCGAACTTTAAGACATGGTATCCAGAGGGCTGCATAAATGGCTGAGAATTTGCCTTTTCTTTGTAAGCTTACTATACAATAAACAAAAGACTGGCATTCGATACTAACTAAACAGAGAGAGGGAAGAGACACCAACACTGGAAGAATGTATTCAAGACACAAATCTTTACGTGGCATCAGAAGAACTTCAGGGACCTACATTTCTCAAGCACAGATTTTTTAATTGTCTTCGGTTGTAAACCTATTCCAATTTACCAAAAATCGTACTTATTTACATAAACATCTGACTATAAATTACCCCCAAATAGGCAATGCTTTCATACAGTGAAACCTCAATAAAATATAAGAAAGCTGCAGCTTTTATTACTGACTAAAGGATTTCAGAAGGGGCTACTTGATAATGCTCTTTCAAGAAACATTTTCTGTTTTGTTAAAACGTTAGCATTGTGTTTAAGAACACTAAATTCTATAGACTAATATTTATTTTTGTCTTCCCTTCTAGAATACCGGTAACTGCTTCTAGGCTCTGTTGCCAACTTAAATAAACCTTGATTTTTAAGCTGATGTATGAAGCCAAAGACGTTTGTTCTAGTGTTCCTCTTTTTTTCCCTCAGTGTTTGTCACTGAGGGAAAAAGTGACGATATTCTAACACATTTTTCTATGTAACACATACATGTTAACAAATTAAGTGTGATCACCCCATTTGTTGAACTGCTCCTCCAAACTTTTTTTTTAATTTTTATTTTAATTGTTATTCAAGTACAGTTTTCTGTAGTTTACCTTTAGATTCCAACTTAACATATCCTTGGCTGTCATAAATAACTTTGGCCATTAGTTTTAGTCTTTCCCCTAAAATACAGGTTTTGATGTCAGAAAAATGAAATGCATCTGAAATGTGTAACCCAAGCTTGAGCTAGTCTCCGACAGGAACTACTGCTCTGACTACAGCTATTACTCTTCCTCCTTTTCAACTATATTGGGAATCTGAGTTATGGACAATGAGAAAGAAGCTTGGGGAAGTTCCATTTTAAAAAGCTTTTGTTTCTCAGCTTCCAAGTGAAAAATAAGCACTGACGCGTCGTGGACGGGGAAATGTCTGCCTCGGAGGACAGTGCCAGAGCTGAGCTGGGTGCTTTTGCTTGTGTGGCACCTTTGTCCCCTCCTCCAAATGTCCAAGCATCTGATACATCAATAAAAACACTTTATTTGCAAGCCAGATCAGTGCTCGTTTATCATACACATCCACAATTTTGATGTTTAGTGGCCAAAATAAGGAGTTTTGAAGACCATGTAGGATTTTTCTTCTGGGCTGAATGGAGAGCAACTGATACCAGCCTTGGGGCCCTGAGGATACAAGGAAGGGGCACCACCAGCAGACAGATGCTCTGCAGTAGGAGATCCTTGATTCCAACCCTGCCCTGTATCTGATGGGAGTTACACGAATAGAATATAAGCAGATGACAATGCATTTTGCCTTAATAATTGGCAGCCGTTTCGAATATGAGATTTTTCTTCTGGGCCTTTGTCAGATGGGCATGAGGGTAAGCACTCGTATTTGGAGGGAAGGGACTGAAAAACGGATGCATTTAGCTTCGTGAAATTCCACTTCCCTTCTAGTCTTTTTTATTTTTCACTCACCTTCTAGTCTTAAGGTGATTGTCCAAACAGTTTAGACAGTTCATTTAATTCTCAGTAACTTTCTAAGAAAGTCGTCTAAAATGGAGGGGTAGCTGAATTTGCACTTGGTTGCCCATGACTCTCTCTTCTCCCAGATTCACCGTCAGACCTCCAATTAACTTTTCCTGGTAGACTGAACAATTGACCCTGGCATCTCCTGTCTCCCCCCTCCACGCTCCTGGACATGGAACTTTGAAGTTGCTCCCACGCGAGACGCCATATTTGCACACTCTGTGACTTGGTGAGCCAAGGCGTATGGCTTGCTTTGGCCAGTGGAATGTGAGCAGGAGTGACCCTTCTTCTGTAGCTCTTGAGATTCTGATATCATTATAAGAAGAATTTACGTAGGCAACCACTCAAAAAAGGATGACAAATACGTCGGGAAGAACTGAACTCAGCCCACGGCTTGCGGCCCGGCCTCACTGACGCCACACTAGATAAGCTCGGCTTCGGTCGACTGACGGATAGGTGAGCAAAACCAATAAGTGCCACTGTCATGCCCGTGTTCTGGAACGGTCTGTTAGCAGCACTAACCAACTTTACTCCTACTGCCCGTTGTCTGATCATTTAACCTCTTTGTTAGGTCTCCTTTAATCCCTCGTATGTTTTCTCACGTTTAAGGCTGAACATCATAATCTTTTAGAGCTGAAACAATTCGGGTCAAGCCAAAAGGTCGTTAGGTTTTGCTTTTGTTTATTAGTTTGCATACATATACTAACATTATAAATATATTGCATAGATGAAGTCACCCATGTTTAAAATTATGTCATAATTGTCGATATTGTCTAGATGTATAAAGCCATATGCTTTTCTAGTTTGTTATGCTTGTTTTTTCATAAGATGCCTCCACTGGCGGACACTGCATGTTTATGGGGGATATTACTAAGTTAAGAGACCTATCACAATTTTTAATTTAACTAAATCAATCTTAGAAATTTGCAGTTTAAGTAATACTGTGAACATTTTGGTGACTGTGAAAAAAGTAATTAAATATTAGATAAGAAATTCATCCAAACACTTGATTTTTAAGGAAACTTAAATGGCTTAAAGCAAGTAAGAAACCAATACAATTCCTAAGAAAAAAAAAACACTGATGATGAGTAATTTAGTTTCACATGATACCAGCCTTAACAGTATGATTTCCTTATCTCGTAAGTGTTCAAACACTGATAATCCTCATTATTTTCTCAACTACATCCATTCAGTAAATTTGAACTGTAAACACGCTATTTGTGCTAGAAACTGTGTATACCATATTTTAAATTGACTGATACTTTGCATAGATATTTATCTTTTTATATTCTTTATTGTATCATTGCATTCTAGACACATTTCTTACAGGATATTTTATGTATAATTAGAAATAAAGCTGAACATGTACTTTTTCCCTAAACTACTCTTTTAAATCCACTACACTTTCTGTGAGCCTGCAGGCTCATAATTCTCTAATTATGCCCCACGTCCCCACCAGAGCTGTATTCCTGACACAATAATGTAAACTAGTCATTTTAAAAAATATTTTATTTCTTTATTTTTAGAGAGAGGGGAAGGGAAGGAGAAAGAGAGGGAGAGAAACATCAATGTGTGGTTGCCTCTCACGTGGCCCCCACTGGGGACCTGGCCCACAACCCAGGCATGTGCCCTGACTGGGAATCGAACCGCGACCCTGTGGTTCACAGGCCACCACTCAATCCACTGAGCTACACCAGCCAGGGCTAAACTTGTCATTTTTAAACTTAAAGGTCTTCTCCACTGCCTATGGGATGAAGCTAAAATGTTTGACTTTTTAATTTAAAAAATTAATAGTTCTTTCCCTGTAGTTTCTCAACTTCATGTTTTCCCACTTCCCCCTCAATACAGTATTCAAATGGCAGTTGAAAAAGTTTTAAAAAGAAACACTGGAGACTCAAGGACAATAGGTAAATATTTTCTTGTAAATTATATTATAAATGACCTATGCCAGGTTAGAGGGAAATTTCTCGCGACATTCAGTATGATTTTATTGCCAACCCTTTGTTTTTAAAGAGTTACTTGAAAGATGTCATTGCAAATTGCAGATGTCGCAAAATCAGCAAATCTTAGTGACCATCAGTAATGATTAGAAGATAAATGTCACCTTGAAAGAAACTGAAGCAATTATTGTAATCCAAGAGGGTGAACATAAAACTCTACTGATAGGTCTGAAAACAAACACATTTACAAACAGAGAGAGAGAGGCATCTGAGAGTACACAGGCAAATGAAGTGTAGTAGATATATTTCCCAGCTAACTTTAACATTTATTAAACCTCTATTAGGGAACGCTCGCCTCTATTCCAGATTTCGAGGTAAAAGGTAGAATAAGTTATAACGCAGTGCTGAAGGAGCTTACAGTCTGGAGAGCAAATAATTAGACAAAATGTGATATAATTTCTTAATCATCAAATTTATTCTTGGCTTACACTAAAAGAAACACGATCTCAAAAATTTGAGAGGGTTATTTTGTACACGTGCCTCACAAAAAAAATAACACAGATAAACTGAAGTCGATTCAGAGTATAATCAAGATTTTGAGAATTAAAATGTATCATATGAAGAACTGTGCATGTTTATTTTACCAAGAAAACCCTAGATGGTATACTAAGAATCATAGTGATGGTGTTGATAATATAATGAAATAAAAATAATTAACTCTCATTGACTATAACCTATGCACTAGACATTCCACTGCATCAAAGTGATATAATTCTACCCTGAATGGTTTGTTCTATGTTCACTCCTATGTTTTAGATGAAGAAATGAGGTTTCACACAACTCGTGTCCCCCACAGTCAGAGTTTTGAATAGAAGCTTCCCACCCAGGTTGGTCTAACACAGACAGAGCTTAACTTGCTAACTATGAGGCTGCCTGATGGGATGATCCGTTCTCTCCAAATATAGAAGGAATCAATATATTTAAGGAGGGTTACATTTGCCCTATAACAGTATCATACACATCTTAAAAATAACATAGTATAATTTGGAATCAGAAAATCTAAGCTTAGGATTTATATCTGTCACTTGCTAGCTACACAGCTTTGAACAAACTATGTCTTTAAATCTCTCTCCTTGGCCATAAAATATCTATAAATAAGAACTAAATTATCCTGTAAGGATGACATGTGGATCCAATGATAACAAAGGAACATATATGAAAGTATTTTGAAATGTATAAGGTGCTGTCAAAATATTTATTATTTTTATTATTATTGCACTTATTGGAGCTCAGCAAGGATAAATGGGAAGAAGCCATAAGTAATAACTTACGGAGAAACTTTTTAAGACTTAGAAGTCTACGATGCAAACATGAGTTTCTGAACTTGTATCGGTGGAGACGCCCAAACACAGCCTACAAGAAACAATAGAGAGACAACACTCCGAACAACGACCCACTGGACTGGACTATTGGAGAAGAAATGTAGGTATCCGCTGGGTGCCCACAAGTTTTAATTTTCAGAAACATTTTCTTTTTCTTCAATTATATGTTTCTGAAAATTAAGTGGATTTGTACAGCACAGGTGTTTTTGGTTGGAGGAAGCCATTTTAGTTATCTTTTCTTTTTTAGAAGTGTGAAGTCATATACAAATCATTTTGGGGAAAAGATCTCCGAGGAAGGTCTGTGGCTCTCCATTCCCATGATCATAAGCTCTTACCGATACAGTCACAATGCCATAAATATTTTTTCCCACATCTCAGAATAAAAGCATACATATTTTACTTGCCACTTCCACTATAGTTTTTTTTTTTTCAAAAAGATTGATTTGGAGCTCCATAATAGTTAAAAATGACATCAAATTATATTCTCTAATGTTTTCCAATGTATTTTCTTAAAATAGTTGCTAGTTATGTTTTACAGTATCAGTTTAGTATTCAGTTTAATTTTTAAGCTACATACTTTACTTTGCTTCCAAATAGTGAGAGACGATCCATTTACTGTACAGCATTATAAGAACTTCTATCTTATCTTTCTTCTCAGATTTTTTGGCCCATTGTAGAGCACCGTAGTCCATTAAGGATGGATACAGATGGTGTCCATCTGGTACCCATGTTTAACTCTAAAATGGGAGCGTAAGAATACTCCGAAACACTAGACATTCAAAGTCAGATGTGATCGAACAGCTCAAGGAAAAAGTTATTTGATCCATTCTGATTTTTTTCTAGTCCTCATCTTATATTACAAACAAGCTAGAGGATACATTTTTTTTTCTGAAAAATTTTCTGAGCTGTATTTTTCAACCCACAATCTTGTTCTATTTCAAGGCAGCTAACAAATATCAAAATGATGAGTATCAACCAATTTTCCGTGTATGACTTCTCTCAAAAATCTCTTGATAATCACCCACATTGGAAACATCTTTCAAAACTTTGTTTTTAGCATATGGTTCTTTGCATAAAGAAAATTCAAGTATCTCAGACATCAATGTAACTAAATAACAAAGGATAATCACTATTTCATAAACATCTCATTCTGCATTGGGTTCTAAAGAAGAAAAAAGATTGTGTTTCTTATCGGGGTCACAAGGAATCATAATTATCATTTATATTCTATTGAGTTTATTTGCCCAAGCTAAAACATGGAATGACAATATCCTTCAGGGATGCTGTGAGCATATAAAAAAAAGGTTTCAAAGCATTTTTTAGGTGTTTGCAGAGGAAACGTTAACATCAAAACGAAGATATGCCATGCATTTCATAAGAAAAACAGGTCTGAACATTTCAGAAATAAAACAAAAACAGGAATAAATACTTGAAATAAACACTTCCAGGAAGGCAGTACATAAGAAGCAGATATCAACATCAATAGTAAAATAAGTAAGTTAAAAAGTAAGTTTAAGGGCATTGTTTTAAATAAAATCTAAAGGAAAAAATGTTCTATTTTGTTTCCAATGTAATTTTTAAAAATTGTCAGATTTTTATATATACTTTCTAATGTATAGGTACTGGCTTTTATAAAATTTAGAGATTTTATTGTAATGCATATATTTGTGTGTGTCTGTGTGTGTGTGAGAGAGAGAGAATGGACTTTAGGTCAAGTTCTAAAAGACTAAAAGTTATTTTTTTATCCATTATTCTCATATCTCAAAAATATATACAGGTATAATGTTTTCTAGCCCTATGTGCTTTTTACTCTGTACGATTACATAGTTTATTTCTAGATATTGTCCTAACCCCCTACCTTCAATATTTGAGATAGTTATAAAACATAAAATCATCTAAAAAATCTAAAGCCTACTCTTAAAGACTTTTAAAATAAGGTTAATCACAGCAATCATTTACCCCCAGGGGATTTCACTTCATTTACAATTCTCTACTGGTAGTGAGTTCTATCAATATTTGTCTCCTGTGTTGTTTTTATAAGCTATTGTGTGTTTACAGTAAAATATAATCTATCTGATAACACAAGTACAGATGCATAAATACAGATGTCAAGTCATGTATGTCGCAATGTCCGAATGCTGGGTGGGAGCCCTGGGAGACCGCCTGGGTTGTCCGCATCAACAGTCAAGCCAACTACCTCAGTGTGCTCTTGACACCACCTCGGACCGCCTGGAACGGTCAGTAGCATCCAGACAATAACAAGTGGGGAAAGGGGACCAGGGCACACTTTTTCTGAGGCTGGGCATTCTCTTGTTGGCCACACCTTACAACATCACAAAATTGTCCCTAACATCAAAAGAATCCATTCTTTTAAAAACCATAAACACACGAACGGTAAGCAAATGCACAACTTCTTACAAATTCATCTTATCTCCTTCCTAAAGCAGTGATTTTCAGTGTTTTGCATCTCAAGGCACACATACGCTCATGACTAAAATTCTGTAACATACCAAAAAACCCGTTGGGTTTTGCTGGTCTGACCAAAGATAGGTATAACTTTGATTCATTCACATCGGACGGCTGGTGTTGTGTTGGCTGCTGTCATGTTTTATTATTTGACAATCTAAGGGAAAAGAGGTCAGCGCCCCTGACTAAGTCGTCAGGTATTGCATATTTTGAAAATTTTTCTTTGCACATTGGTTGAAAATTGCTGCCCTAAAGTATTTCCAATCTACAATTGGGAAGAGTTACATAATAGGCCCTACACTGTTAATATAAAAATAAATTAAAAACCAACTGGAAAGTTTTAAGTCTTCTCACATTTTCACAAACCAGACCTTCTCTCCCAAAACTGAAATCAGTAGTACTTTTCTTTGAAGAATCATATCATGCTGCTGGTATCGCCATTGAATAGGCATTTCTTCAGAAAGTTACGTAGTGATGTTTGCACTCCTCCCACCTACTAGCCCACCTTCGGTGGGAACCAACATTTCCTGCGTCTCAGACCTCAAAAATGCCAATATTTAAGGTCTCGCAGCCTGAAGTGGCTAAGGTCTTCCTGAGGGCGTTTCACACCTGTTCGTTCCCTCCTCTCTCCATCACTGTACACTTACAGACAAGATGGCGTATGCCTGTGCTTTCAAAATCGAAAGAGGATAAGCTCTTAAATTAAATGCTCTTTGGAAACAAATTTCCCCACCTGAGTTCTGGCCCACCACCTCAGGCAATGGAAAACCAAAACAGGATGTTTTCCAAAGGGGAGTCGCTCCTAGAAAGAGCAGCCACCCACCTGGGTGCTACTGTTTCGAACAACTACAATTTAATTTAGGGCACTCAAACCTGCAATTTAAAAGTCCTTCAGAAAAACCTGACTGTTCTCAGGCACTTCTGACAACTGCCTTGTACAATTTCTGATGTTTTCCCATGTCCTTCACAAGTGCCTTTCTCCCCAGATTGCTTGTACTCTTTGTCCTCTTCCTAAGAATGACTTGGGGCTGGTGTCTTACGTAAGAGTCATCCCCAGGCCTGTTTCCTCAGTTCTTTCTGACCAAAAGCACCTACTGAACCTGGAGGTCCTTCTCTGAGTGGGATGTTATTATCTTCACTTTATAGAAGAAGGAAAAAAGATACAGTAAGGGTCTTTGTCTTGAACAAAGAGAAAGAAAAGTAGAGAACCACATACACAATATTTTTTAAATGCTGAAAACTGCTAGAAGGAAACGACCACTGACTGCCTTACTGTTGTGGGGTCCTTTGGCTGATGTGGCTGGTGCTGGAGTACCGGGCAGTGTCTGCACTTGACCCAGGTCTGCTCGAGCGGAGAGAAAAGGCACCGTGGCCGCAGGGACATCTACAACGTGTTGAGTAACACGATCCCGTATGAGTAGATAAAAAGATGTCTATGATGCAAAAAAAAGAGAGAGAGAGAACAGATTTAGAATCTAGGTTAGGCAGGATTCCGGATATACTGTGAGGAAGAACAATAAATGATTATCCCATCCTTTTCTCTTTTTATTTACAATTTTTCTTTTCTATCATTATTGTGGATGAAGAAAAGGTTGTGTGGAGGGTGACCTCCCAGAGTGATCAGATCACCAGCTCTATCGGGGCAGGTTTTGGTGGGCAGTCACACCCCGGGCCTGTTCCTGCTGCGGTGGAAGGCTTGTCTTGGCCCTGTGCCGGCCCTGTCTGTTGTTTCTGTGTGCCTAGGTTAACACACCTGTCACACGTCCACCCTCAGGAGAGCACAGGACGTTAACTCTCCCGGCTTGCCTTCACACACTCGAGTGTCACCTGCCTTCTGCTCCGCCCTGAATTCCAAATGCACGAAAGAAGCTGCCCACTGTCATTTCTCTGAAGCATTTACGTATCTCCGTCCGTTGAGACCTTTCTTTCAGGAACACCCTCTGTCTGATTCAAATGTTTATAAAAATTCTCTACGGGTGTGAGCATTCGTGTTCTTACACTGACTTGATAAAATATTCCTGCTTTTGGACAGGTTTTGGACAGGGCCTTCGGGCTAGGGCATGAAGAGTCCCACAAACCCTGTAGGCATAACACCGCTAGCACTTTGGGTAAGAAGAACGGAAGTTTGAATCCTTCTTGCCTGCCTCGCTGTCCTAAGCACTACCCACCATCCCCCAGCTCCGACACACCCCTGGCCCAGCCCAGCTCCACCCAGACTGCAAAACACCTCGTGTTGCCCAAGCACGAGTCTGCTGGTGAAGACCAGCAGGAAGAAGCCAGAGGGAGGCAGACACGGGACTGGGGGCAAGGCTAGGTAAACTCCAGAGAAAACGAACAAGGAAAACCTTCAGTGTTGCCAGCCTGAAGATGCCAGCCTGAAACCAGCAGTCGGCAGTGGACCAGCCGGAAATTTAATCAGAGGCCCTGTAAGGGAGAGAGCCACACCAGTACTGGGTGAGGCTTGGCTCACTGCAGAACGATGACTGTGGGCAGGGAGACCCAGAGAGACGTTGTGGAAAGGAAAGGCCAAAGGCGACTTCAGCCCTGGCTGAAGGCCGTGTGCTTCTCAGCCACACGCAGCCGCAGCTGTGTGAGCAGACGGAAAAGCCTCGTGCACCCTGAGTTCGAGCACAACCTCTCCGCCAAGCCCCGGGGGGAGCAGTTCCATGGGCGACCCTTAGGAAGCCAAACTAAAAATAAGCAGATAAACAGCAGCCACATCAACAGTGCCATTCCACGGGGAACACAGGTCCTGAACTTCAATAACTCCAAAAAGTTTAAAAAAAAAAAAAAACAGTAACAGTGTCAAAATACAGGACAAAGATTTTAGCAACAGGAGGGGCTCTTACATCCTTGGTCAGTGGGGGAAGCCCAAGAAAAGGACTCAGTGGTTACAACAGAGCTCGACGGCTGCGCCTCCCCCCCCCCACCTTCCTTCACTACCTCCTCCCCTTCGTCAAAGGGGTTCCCCGCTTCCTGGCCTTCGGAGTGCAGGTGGCTCACCTCGTGTCCCCTCCCGGGTGGCCGGTCTTTCTTTTTCCTGAATAAATCTTTTGCGAAGGGAGTACCTAGTGACTTTGGCTTATCGTCAATAACAGAAACTCAGAAACACAGATCAGGATGGAGAGTTACAACAACATATTATGTAACACGGTCAGTTTTCAACAAAAATATTCAAAGACATAAAGCATCAGGAAAGTGTGACTCAGAAATAAAAGCAGTCAATAGCCACGGACTCTGGGTGTCTGTGCCCAGATGGTGAACTAAGCAGGCAAACACTTTAATGCAATTATTACAAACATGTTCAAATAATTAACAGAAACCATGTTCGGAGAATAAAGGAAACCATGATGACAGTGATGCAACAGATCACGTATCTCAGCAGATAAATAGAAGCTAAAAAAAATGGAACTGCAGCACCCATTAATATTATTTTAAGATAAAATGCCATTGATAGTCCATTTTCTCCACTTTCTTGCTTAACCTTATTTTTTTGAATATAAAATAATATTTATAAAAGGTTCCCTGAAACCTACTTTCCCAATAATTGGTTTGATTTAATCACATTTTTTTTTTTTTGGCCATGAAGAGTTCCAAGAGCATATAACTCTTATGGTTGAGGTAGGAAGGCAAGAGCCCAAAATTTCATTTGAGAATTTATTTTTTCAAGGAAGCCATTTTTAGGCTAACAAAAACTTCCCACACATAATGTCACTAAAGCTGTGTGTAGCGCACACGGCACCACAGGTAGACATGCATGCTGAAAACCAACCCAGGACACGAGGGATGGATCAGCTGCTGCCCCTGGAACGGAAGGAGGGACCCAGCCCCCCACTTTATCAATGACGCCGAAGTCCAGGAAGTATAAATAACTGTCCAAGTTCACATAAAGAATAGAAAAGTCAAACCTAAAAATTAGATTTCCTGACCTCTAATCCAGTGTTTCTAAGGTTATTCTTGAATCTTTGGACTGTGACAAACACATTCAAGTGATTTACATTGTTGTTTTAATTACCAAGAACTCAATTAGATTATGGTTAATATCACAACAAGTACACAGACCTCAATGTTTATTTTTTTAGGTTAATATCTATTGAGCTGGTTACTATGCTACATTTTATGTGTATTATCACATTTAATAGTTTCATGAGGTATTTATTTCATTTAAAAATAAGAAAACTAAGGGTCAGAGATGTTAAATAAATTATACAATGGTAGAGATAGAAGAATGGAGTTAATAATATTAATCACAAGGAACTATTTTGAGCATTTACTATGTATCAGACATTTGTCTCAGCACTTTATACATATTCGCACATTTCATTCTCACACCAAACCTGCGAGGCAGCCGCTTGCAGTTTCCCCATTTTATATTTTTATATTTTTCCTTCTCTACAATTTTTTAGTCCAGGAATTCTACTAATTTTTTATTTATATTTTTATTCCTTTGTATTTCCTTTCCTTTGCATTTCTTCCCCCCTAACAATTCTCCCATTTTACTCAAAATACTCTTTCCCCCTTTTTAATATTTTTATCATGCTTTATTTATTTGAACTTTTCAAATTTTTACAGGCAACGACATGAATGCACAGAGAAGCTGAGTAATTTTCCCAAGGTTACACAGATAATAAGCACTGGTGGCAGGATTCAATCCCAGGTAGTGCTTGAACCCAGCCAATATGGAGTTGAACTGCATAGTCACGGTCTTATCCACTATTCTCGTTTTACTAGGCCAGGCTTTTAAATCACTGCGTGGAAAGGCATGCCCTACCTCAGTATTCTTCTAGTAGTTGTTGGCTCTCTCTGGACTCTTAAAAGCAGTCTATGAATTAAGCGTCTAGAGTAAAATTAATATGTTTTAATATTGGATGCAATGATCAAAGACCTTGCTCTGGCTTCCTCTAGTATCAGTGTCTATTGTGCTCTTTTGAAACCGTCATTAGTGACTTATTTCTATAGAGGAGGATGAGATTCATTTCTACCTCTAGTATCTCATGGCGGTGATCAGTCTGTATTTGTTAGTCGAATTACTGAAGCACCAAATTACAGCAGTTATATTAAGAAATACAAAGTCACAACTTCAGGGATGATTTGATTACTTACTAGTACATATTAAACACGAGAAAAATGAGATTGCATTGTAAGGAAAAACTATGTCTTCTATGGATGTAACAGTAATATTGAAATGTAACTGAATATAACTTTTAAAGTTAAAACATGAAAGGAAATGAATCAGGGTAATATAAGAATTTTATTTATTATATTTCAGGTTATATTTACAAAACAATCTTACCTCTAAAATTATTTTGGAGAATTAATAAAAATAAAACCTGGTACCAAAAAGAATTCCTCATTGACAATTAATTTCATTTTGAAGCAAAAAAACAGTTTCCAAATATATTTAAGTTGTTTTTTCTTATGAATTTTGTGAATCTCAACCATTTGTAGCATATATCATACAACCTTTTCAAGTGTGCCAGTCTTTTTTATTGTATCTTTCCATTCCAGTCTGTCTACAGTTGTCTTTTTTTTTTTAAATTGTTATTCAAGTACAGTTTTCTGTCTTTTACTCCCGTCCCAGTCCACCCCCCAAGGGCTCCCCACCTCCCTCCCATTTCCACCCCCTAGTTTTTGTCCATGTGTCCTTTATACTTGTTCCTGTAATCCCTTCCCTTTTTCCCCTGAAATTCCCTCCCCTCTCCCCTCTGGTTAGTGTCATCCTGTTTTCTATTTCAATGTCTTTGGTTACATTTTGCTTGCTTGTTTGTTTTGTTGCTTAGGTTCCTGTTAACAGTTGTCTTAAGCATTTATATTTTTCCTTCTCTACAATTTTTTAGTCCAGGAATTCTACTAATTTTTTATTTATATTTTTATCCCTTTGTATTTCTTTTCTTTTGCATTTCTTCCCCCCTAACAATTCTCCCATTTTACTCAAAATACTCTTTCCCCCTTTTAAATATTTTTATCATGCTTTATTTATTTGAACTTTTCAGGTAGCAACTAATATTGTCTCCCATGTTAATTTAAAAAGTGTTAGCCTGTGAAGCAAAAGGTTGCCGGTTCGATTCCCAGTCAGGGCACATGCCTGGGTTGCAGGCCAGATCCCCAGTAGGGAACACATGAGAGGTAACCACACATTGATGTTTCTCTCCCACTTTCTCCTTCCTTTCCCCTCTCTCTAAAAATAAATAAATAAAATATTTTTAAAAAAATTTAAAAAGTGTTTGCACACATGTAATGTCATTCATTCTCATAACAATACTATGAAATATATAGTATTATTCACTTTTATTAATGAGGAAAATGACACCTTTTAAAGCTAATTGAGATGCTCAGAATCATTAATTCCCTGGTGACGGAAGTAGATTTCTAACCCAGATATAGTAACTCTAAGCCACACTTCCTTTTACATCAAGATGGTAGAGAAGAGAATTTGCTTATTCACTTAATAAACATTAACCTAAATGCTTAATGACAATCTAATATGTGCTCTGGACTTTAAACACAGTGAGGGGTGCAATTATTTAATTGAATCTTTATCGACAACCTACTAAATAAAATTGCACAATGTATAGACCTTGAAGCTAAAAGGAAAAAATAAGAAATGAAAACCCACACTCTCTCTCTTATGAAGTCACAGACTAAAGAGCAAAGTTAGATATGCAAGGGAAGAAAATAAATGCCTGATATTAAAAGGGAAGGGGTCACAGGAACAAGTATAAAGGACACATGGACAAAAACGAAGGGGGTGGAAATGGGAGGGAGGTGGGGAGCACTGGAGGGGGTGGACTGGGATGGGAGTAGAAGACAGAAAACTGTACTTGAACAACAATTAAAATAAAATTTTTAAAAAATAGGTGGAGAATGATGCCTTTAGATCAGCAGAGCCATGGGAACTTCAGGGAAGAATAGGTCATTTGGAGCCAGAAGGTGGAAGAAAGGTGGGTGGATCTGGGTTGGACCGTAAATGATGGAGGCGTGTGGAAAAGCAGAAAACACGGAGAAGACACTTCCAAGAAGCGAAATGGACGAAGATATAGAAGGAAGTGCAAAGAAGGTACGAGGGTGTTCTAATAACCTATGAAAACAAAGAATAGTTACTACTGGGACCAGAACATGAAAGTATTACTACTACTCAGTACTAAATTATTAGAGGAGCTACATAGATCAGTACGGAAGAATGCAGGTGCGAAATGCACCCAGCACCCCAAGTACGTACGATAGCTAGCCAAGTGCGACAAAGCTACCTTTAATAAAGCTGAATTTCTGGACAAAAACAAAGAAGAACAAATTCTCCATGTAACAAAGGAAGAGAAATTTCAAATCTGTAGCAAATTGGTAATTACATCATATTTGAGGCTTGGGAGCTGGCATGGTCAGTGAACTCTTAGGAGATCTATGTGACAATCATTGGCAGGGCAGCGACTTGGAACAGGTCATCTGAAGAGAGCAGTTCCCCACCTCCTTTTGCAATTTCACTCTTCATGCTTTTAGTTACCCATAGTCAACAGCAGTCAAAAAATATTAAATGGAAAGTTACAGAAATCAACAATTTGTAAGTTTTAAATGGCACATTATTCTGAGTAGCATGATGCATTCTCATACCATCATCCTCTGTTCCAGCCAGGACATTAATTATCTCTTTGTCCAGTGCATTCTCACCGTATGCCCTCCCTCCCACTGGTCACTTGGTAGCTGTCTAGGTTATCAGATCAACTCTGGTGGTATTGCAGTGCTTGTGTACAAGTCTCCCTGATTTTACTTAATAATGGCCCAAAGCACATGATCTTTGCAATTCAGATATGTTAAAGAAAAGCTATAAAGTACTTTCTTTAAGTGAAAAGATATGTATGTATTTTAAAAACTCTGTGTCAGTGTGTGTATATACACACATGTATGTATATGTCCCTGGTTTCAGGCATCCACTGGAGATCTTGGAAGACATCCCCAGCAGACAAGCAGGGACTCCTGCAATGTTGAGAAGCAGATAGCAACTGTACCATTAATAAGGACAAGAAATACTTCTCCACCAACACAGGGATTTAACTCAGAACTGAGTACTCCCCTCCCCACAATAGCAATCTATAAGAAGAGACAGGGTCACCGAGGACAAATCAAAACTCCAAATCTGTGTTACGAGCAAATGTGGAACCCAAATTCATACCACATATCTGATACAGAAACAGCAGACTGAGAATACAATACAAAAACTGGTCCTGATCTGCTAAAATGCATCCTTTCTCAGGTGGGAAAGAGTTTGACGGGATTGAGAACTAGCAAGAGGTAAAGGATGAAGTAAAATCCATAAATTAAAAACAGGACACTAATTTTTTAAATTCATTTGGGAAAAATACATGCTGCTAAATGAATTAAAATGTTCATGATTTAAGAAAGACATGTTTCTTTATCTAGAAAGGTCACACCAAAGCCAGCAAAGGAATTTAAACAAGTCCACTCATAGATATATCAAGTAATGTAATTTCCTTAAATCCTGGAAAATGCTTTGCCATTATTTCTGTGCTCATTTCTAATGTTCTCAGATTCTGCAAATGTTATTAGAAATACTGGAATTCATCACATACGGAATGTCTCTTCAGCTGTTCTGCACTAACTATATTCACAGAGATGGCCTCGGTATCTTCTAATTGATTATCTATTTAAATGTATTTAGTTGAACTTGTAACTGAATTATTTATTATATTTTTATAACTCAATTACTATATGTTATTTAAAAATTTCCAATTCAAGAACACAGTAAAAGAAACATATTTTAAGGTATAAAAATACTTTAAAAGTTCACAGGTCAAGGCCCTTGCTGAAATAACTTACTAAAGCATGTACTTTAACAGAAAGAAATCGAAGCCAAAGGAAGAAGTAACAAGAAACAATGATAAAAAGGATGCTCAAAGAAACATAGCAGAAGAATGGATGAGGTCAGTGAAAATCTAAACAAAGAGATAATAAGCATTAAAAACCCCAGAAAACCACAAAAACAGTCTGAGATGAATAACATAATATACAGAATTAAAAATAGACTGGAAGAAATCAACAGCAAATTATATAAAATGAATGACTGGTTCAGTGATTTGGAAAACAAAGTAACAGAAAACACCCAATCTGAGCAGCAAAAAGAAATGAGAATTTAAAAACTAAGGATAGTTTAAGGAACCTCTGGGACAACATCAAGCAAATAATGACATCCATAGTGGTACTGGAAGAAGAGAGACAGAAAGGGATTGAGAACTTGTTTGAAGAAATAGTGGTTGAAACTTCACTAACTGATGAAGAAAAAAGACACACAAGTCCAGGAAGCACAGAGTCCCAAACAAGATAAACCTAAAGAGGCCCACACCAAGACACATCATAATTACATTGGCAAAGTTTAAAGAGAAAGAGAAAGTCTTAAAAGTAGCAAGAGAAAGACAGTTAGTAACCTACAAGGGAGCTCCCATAAGGCTGTCAGCTGACTTCTCAACAGAAGCATTTCAGGCCAGAAGAGACTGACACAAAATATTCAGAGTGATGAAAAGCAAGGACCTACAACCAAGGCCACTCTACATAGCAAGGCTATCATTTAAAATTGAAGGAAAAATAATGAGCATATTAGACAAGAAAAAGTTAAAGGAGTTCATCACCACCAAACCAGTATTACAAGAATTGTTAAAAGAACTTCAAGAAAAAGAAGAAAAAAAAAGAGAAACATAATTATAAAGAATACGATGGCAATAAGTGTGTACCATCAATAATCAGTTTAAATGTAAATGAATTAAAAACTCAAATCGAAAGACATAGGGTAGCTGAATGAATAAGAAAACAGGCCCATACATTCTGTCTACAAGAAATCCACCTCAGAACGAAAAATACACACAGACTGAAAGTGGAAACATAGAAAAGATACGTTATGCAAATGGAAACAAAAAATGTCTGGGATAGCAATATTTATATCAGACAAAGTAGACTTTAAACCAAAGGCTATACTTCCAGTCAAGATGGAGGCACAGGTAAGCATGTCTTGCCTCTGTGCACATCTATAGCAAAAAATACAGCTACATTACAAAACAAATATCACCCAGAATTGTCAGAAAATTGAGCTGTGTGGAAGTCCAACAACCAAGGATTTCAAGAAGTCGCATTCATCCAGAGGGGTAGGAAGGGCAGAGACTCAGAGAGGCTCAGAGTCCCGGAGAGGCACAGAAATGGGAATGGGTGGTCCCACGTCCACATGTGGTAAATAAAAAATGGGAAGGACACCCTAGGAGTGAGGGATCCCAGCCCCAGTCCAGACCACTGAGCCCAGGGTGCCATTACAAAGAAGATAAATCCCCACAACTTCTGGCTGTAAAAACCAGTGGATGTTGGATTGCCAGAAGAAGCGGTGCTCTCTTACAGGGCCCACGACAGACTTAGAACTCATGCAGACCACCCATCTGGGATTCAGCACCAGGGCAACAACTGGAAGGGCACTGGTGGCATATGCAGGGAAAGTAAAGTGTGGGTGGAGAAATAGCTTCTTCCCAGCTGAAGCTTCAGAGGCCAGGCAGCAGCATTGTTCCCTCTGCAGGCCCTCCCCCACACAGAGCAACAGAGCTGTAACACCAGATGTCCCACCCTGGAGATTACCTAAGTCTCTGCCCCATACAATTTAACAGGTACATTAAGACTGAGAGTCAAAGCAGCTCTGACTAATACACAGAAACAAACACAGGGAGGCTGTCAAAATGAGGAGACAAAGAAATATGGCCCAAATGAAAGAACAGAACAAAACTCCAGAAAAAGATCTAAATGAAATGGAGATAAGCAACC
The DNA here is from genome assembly GCA_004027735.1 of Carollia perspicillata. Classification (NCBI taxonomy): domain Eukaryota; kingdom Metazoa; phylum Chordata; class Mammalia; order Chiroptera; family Phyllostomidae; genus Carollia; species Carollia perspicillata. Next base: position 35,349 of record PVKM010001390.1, on the reverse strand, counting down.
TACCAGATGCACAGTTCAAAATACTGGTTATCAGGATGCTCCAGGAACTCAATAGGTACTTCAATGCCATAAAAAAGACCCAGGCAAAAATGAAGGTTGCATTAAGTGAAATAAAGAAAAATCTACAGGGAACCAATAGTAGAGAGGATGAAGCCAAGAATCAAATCAATGATTTGGAACACAAGGGGAAAAAAAGCATTCAACCTGAACATCAGGAAGAAAAAAAATAATTCAAAAAATGAGGATAGGCTTAGGAATCTCTGAGACATCTTTAAATGTACCAGCATTTAAATCATAGGAGTGCCAGAAGGAGAAGAGTGAGAAATTGAAAACAATAATGAAAGAAAACTTCCTCAATTTGGCAAAGGAAATAGACATACAAATCCAGGAAGCACAGAGACTCTCAAACAAGATGGACCCAAAGAGGACCACACCAAAACACATCATAATTAAAATGCCTAAATTTAAAGATAAAGAGAGAATCCTAAAAGCAGCAAGAGAAAAGTAGACAATTACCTATTGTCAGCTGATTTCTCAAAAGAACTTTTGCAGGCTAGAAGGAACTGGCAAGAAGTATTCAAAGTGATGAAAAGCAAGGACCTACAACCTAGATTACTCTATCCAGCAAAACTATCATTTAGAACAGAAGGGCAGATAAAATGCTTCTCAGACAAGATGAAACTAAAGGGGTTCAACACCACTAAGCCATTATTATATGAAATGCTAAAGGGAATTATATAAGAAAAAGAAAAAGATCAAAATGATGAACAGTAAAATGGCAATAAATTCACAACTACAAATAATTGAATCCAAATAACAAACTAAGCAAACAAGCAGAACAGGAACAGAATCATTGATATGGAGATCATTTAGAGAGCTATTAGTTGGGAACATGAAGAGGGAAAATGGAGAAGAAGGTGTAGGGATTAAGAAGCACAAATTGGTAGGTACAAAATAGACGGGGGGGATGTTTAGAACAGTATAGGAAATGGAGTAGCCAAAGAACTTCATATGCATTCCCCATGAATGTGAACTGAGGAAGGGGATTGCTGGTGGGAATGAGGATACCAGGTGAAGGGGGGCAAAGAGGAAAAAAATGGAATAACTGCAATAGCATAAACAATAACTTATATTTTTAAAAAGGTTATAATAAGAGACAAAGAGGGACATTACATAATGATAAAGGGAACAATCCAATAAGAGGATATAAGTCTTGTAAACATTTATGCACCCAACATAGGAGAACTTAAATGTATAAATCAAATATTGGCAAACATAAAGGGAGAGATCAACAGTGATACAGAAATAGTAGGGGGGGTTAAAATTCATAAACATCAATGGATAGATCTTCCAGAAAAAAATAAGCAAGGAAACAGAGGTCTTAAATGACAAGCTAGCCCAGATGCATTTAATTAATATTTTCAGAGCATTTTGCCCCAAAGTAGAAGAATACACATTTTTTTAAGTGCACATGGAACATTTTCCAGAATAGACCACATGTTAGGATGCAAAACAAATCTCAATAAATTAAAGAAGATTGAAATTTATTAATCATCTTCTCCAACCATAATGGTATGAAACTGTAAATCAGTTACAAGAGAAAAACTAAAAAACACACAAACACGTGGTGGCTAAATAACATGTTACTTAACAATGAAGGGCCAAACAGAACCAAAACAAACCATCCAAAAATTGATATGGGACCTCAAAAGACCCCAAAGAGCTACAGCAATCTGGAGAAAGAAAATAATGCTGGAGGGATCACACTACCTGGTATTAAACTATATTACAAGGCTATAGTAATCAAAGCAGCATGGTACCGGCATAAAAACAGGCACATAGATCAAGGGATAGGAACAGATGGCCCCCAAACAAACCCACATCTATATGGTCAATTAGTATTTGACAAAGGAGGCAAGAACATACGATGAGTAAAGGCAGTCTATTCAATAAATGGTATTGGATGAATTGGACAGATATATGCAAAACATGAAACTAGACCATCATCGTTTACCATATACAAGAATAAACTAAAAATAGATTAAAGACTTAAATGTAAGACTCAAAATCATAAAACTCCTGGAAGAAAACATAGGCAGTAAAATATTTGACATTTCCCTTAACAATATATTTTTTAATGTATCTCCTCAGTCAAGAGAAACAAAAGAAAATAGGACCACATCAAACCGAAAAGCATTTGCATAGCAAAGGAATCCATCAACAAAACAACAACACGACCTACTGAATGGGAGAACATATTTGCCAATGATATATCCAATAAGGAGTTACTATATAAAATTTTTAAAGAAATCATGAAACTCCACACCAGAAAAGAAACCAAACACCCAATTTAAAAAATGGTCAGAGAACCTGAATAGACACATCTCTAAACAGGACCTACAGATGGCGAACAGACATAGGACAAGATGCTCAACATCACTGATCATCAGAGAAATGTAAGTTAAACCCACAGTGAGATACCACCCCACACTTACCAGAATAGCTACCATGAATTAATGAACAAACAAGTGTTGGCAAGGATGCAGAAAAAAGGGAACCCTGGTGCACTGTTGGTGGGAATACGGGTTGGTACAACTGCTGTGGAAAATAGTATAGAGGGTCCTCAAAAAATTAAAAATGGAACTGCCTCATGACCCAGCAATTCTACTTCTCAGTATATATATGAGAAACTCAAAACACTAATTCAAAAGAATATATGCACCCTGACTGGTGTGGCTCAGTGGATTGAGCGCAGGCTGGGAACCAAAGGGTCACCAGTTTGATTCCCAGTCAGGGCACATGCCTGGGTCGCAGGCCAGATCCCCAATAGGGGGCACGTGAGAGGCAATCACACATTGATGTTTCTCTCCCTCTCTCCTTCCCTTCTCTTCTCTCTAAAAATAAATAAATACAATCTTAAAAAAAGAATATATGCACCCATATATTCATTGCAGCATTATTTACAATAGCCAAGATATGGAAGCAACCCAAGGGCCTATCAGTATCAAGTGGGTAAAAAAGCGATGGCACATATATACAACGGAATATTGCTCATCCATAAAAAAGAATGGAATTTTACCATTTGTGATACATGGGGGACCTAGAGGGTATTCTGTTGAGTGAAATAAGTCAGACAGAGAAAGACAAATACCGTATGATTTCACTTATGTGTGGAATCTAAGAAACAGAGTAAAAGAACAAACAAAACACAGACTCTTAGATACACAGGTTGCCAGATGGGAGGAGGGTTGGAAGACTGGGCAAAAAGGGTGAAAGGATCAGGCAGCAGAAGCTGGTAGCTACAGAACCGTCGCAGGGATGCAGAGGACAGCATAGGGAAGACAGTCAACACTACTGGAATAATTGCGCATGGTGGCAGTTCGGTACTGGAAGCGTAGTAGGAGCACTTTGTAAAGTAGAGAATAGTCTAATGACTGTGCTGTACACCAGAGACTGACACAAAATAACACAGAATGCAAACTGTAATGGGAAAATAAAATTAAAAAAGAAATACATCCAGTGAATAGCATTATAAGAACAATTTGAAAAATAACCCCCCTGCACCTTTCTTAGAAAGTTATCACTTCAAAAGCAGTAAATAAATACAAAGAAGACTTGAATAACACATTTACATATCAATCTAGTATCTGTGTGTGGGATTTTGTGTCCTAAAAAATAAAGAACACACATTTTTTTTAAATTATATATTTATTTAAAAAATGATGACATGCTAGCAACAAGGAAGCTTTAGCAAAACCAGAGATACATCATCGTGCATGTCACATGTTAATATATAAAGTATAACAATAAAAAACGCTTACTGTATTATCCTTAGAATGTTTGTGATGAATTACAGATTAAAAAGTGAAGAGGTTCAGAACAGGCCTCCCCAAGACAAGCCACTCGGGCGTGTGGCTTATTTTAAACTGAAGGTCATGGAGACCCTGCAGGCCCAAGAGAAACTTTTACCTCTGCCTTAAGGAACTTAAACGTGGACCTTGCCCTTAATGAGTTGTTGCCAGAATAACTTTTTGTGCCCTGTCTACAGGGTGGGGAAAACCATCCCTAAACATTGCTCCCACCATCCAGCACACAACCCTTCCGAAGCCCCGAGGCACCTCACTTCATCTTTAGCTCACGATGCTGTCTCTACCGCATTGCGACTTTCTGTCTCTGATTCTCTCACGCCTCTGGTGTTCCCGTATGTTAGTATGTGGTTCCTTGCTCTTGTTAATGTGTCTCATGTTCATTTAATTAGTAGACCCCTGGAAGAACCTGGAAGAATAGAGGAGAACTTCTTCTTTCCTTAAGAAGAAAAGTAATTGAGATATTGCCAAATACCTATAGATGTAAAATCCTGAAAGTAGTATAAAATAAAACTCATGGGATGCGTCTAAACAATTATTTAAAAGGAGAATTATAGCCTTAAATAAACACATTAAGGAAAAAGGAAAAAATAGTGATTCCACATTAAAGTCAAGAGGCTAGAAAAGAAAAACTCAGCAAATTCAATCAAAGTAGTAGCAAGAAAATAAGAATACAAATTAATGAAATAGAAAGTAAAGTAACACTACAGATCATTTTTGTGCTTAATCTTAGAAAATATTAATGAATCTCTGGGAAGATTGATGAAAGGAAAAGGGCAAATAAATATTATAAAAGAAAGAGAGCACATAACTACAGATTAAGACATGATTTAAAATATAAGGAAATTCTATGACCTACTTCACTCCAATGGTTTTGAATTCTTTGCTGAAAAAATAAGAAAAGTCACTCAACTTATTTTTGAGACTAGTACAAACCTGATATTCAAATCAGAATTAAATTTCAGCTATACTTAGGTGGAAAAATCCTAAAGGAAATATTAGCAAGTAAATATCAAAAATATGAATAAAAAATCATAACCGGGTGGGTTTTCCAAATAATGCAAGGATAATTCTAAGTTAGACAATTCATTATTCCAGAATACTGCATGAATGGATTGAGATAGAAAACTCCAAAGACCTTGTTAGTGTTTGTTATATACATGTTCCATTCAGTAAGATTACTCATTTGTGATTAAAAAAGCAACTACAAAAATCTTAATCAACTAAGAACAGAAACAGTTAGAGTAAACATTGCATTTAATAGTGAAACTTTAAAAGCATCCCCAATAAAGTAGGGAAGGATTCTTTGAGGTACTAATTAGACCAAAAAAAAAAAAAAGAAGAAAGAAAACCAAAATGTTAAGAAAACTGGACTTAAGGATTTAAGGATGAAATAAAGAGGCATTTCCTTTTCTCAGTAGCTCTGTGAATGGGCAGCCCACACTCAGTCCATACACAGACTTTCTATTGAGGGCAATGGGATTAGTGTGAGGTTTAAGTACAAAACAAGCAGTTGAGACCTGCCCTTTGTTTGAAAGATTTCCTATGCGAGATGGTGAAGGGGGCCAGGAGCTCCATCCTCCTGCTGGAGGGCCAAGCCCTCATGTTTAAAACCGTATGAACTCTTTGGGCGACCAAACCTGTCGTACTAATAAGTTAGGCGGGTAACGTAATTCCCAAACATAAAAGTTTTTCAATTTTAAAAGCTTTTTTTATGGCCATTAAACATTTCAGACAAATACTCATTATGAACTAATTGGTAGCAAATGTTAATTTGAAAACTTAAGCTGGCTTTGAGTTATAGTGGTTTGGTTTTGAGACTTAAAAACTACAATAATGAGAAAAATTGTGTGAGCATCTTTTTGTGCTTAAAATTTTAATCAGCAAAACTTATTGTTCTGTAGATGCCAACTCTTAATAAAATACGCCTTCTCATCCCAGGGTTAGGGAAGCCTCTCTAAGTCCTTTGTATCGTTAAGATAATTTCTTCTGATGTGTCTCCCCGCCTTTTCACTGTCATTCTCTAGATCTGCTGAGACATGTTTGCAAAATTCTCTGTAAGTTTTGAAATCTTAAGAATTAGAAACAGAGATTTTCTACAGAGGTGTCCAACCATTCTTAGGATTCCTTGACCTATTTCTGTTCTATTTTTTTTTAAATGTGTGGAGCGTCATGATATGAACTAATCTGAACATCTCAGTGATTAATTTCCTCCTATCTATCAATACTAGATAACACGGGCTGCGTGTATTTTTCTCTCTCTTATTGACTCTGCATCTGTTGTTCTTGCATAATCATGTTCTCATCCTTTATCGGGTTGTGGGAGGGGGAGAGAGGGATAGCAGGTCCAAATCTGTCTGCTCACACACATATTTTTGCTCACACAACATGTCCTGCTGGCCACTTCTATGCTTGTCTCCAAGCCTTGTCTCTGCTACTCTATTCTCATCACTTGCTTTAAATCTTGGCTTAAAACACATCTTCCTAAAGGCCATTCTTTATTAGCTTTACTTAAGATAATTGCTACTCTCTATTCCTCAATTTAAAGTCTTACTTGTGGATTTTTGACTGCCATGTACATTGGTTTAATAAATACATTTGCCTCTGTATATTTCATCACATCTCAAGCTTGATGCATGAATCATGCTTTCTTTCCCTCTTTTCTTCCTTTCTCCTTCCTTCCTTCTTTGCTTCCTTCCTTTCTTCCTCTCTACCTTCTTTCCTTCCTTCTTTCCTTACTCTTTCTCTTTTACTTTCTGTGTCCCTCCTCCTTTCTCTACTTATTTTATTTCTAGAACTGACAGTTCTTCTACAAACATTTGCCCAACAACAAATCCAATTTTTATTTGCAGATATTATAGTAAAATTAATTGTATTATATATGAAAGTGAGCCTTTCTACACATATTATTTAGAGGCAATTTAAGAAAAAGAAAAGAGATTCTAGCTAGTCTGTTTCCTGGTTTAGCTGTTAGTGCATTTATGTTTATATCTAAGGGAAGCCTACAGCAAGCTGCTTACAAAGAGTTACATGCTATGCAATGAGTATGCAAGTCCCAGCACAGCCACTCGCTGGATGCTTTGGGCTAAGTTACAGGACTTCTCTGCCACTCAGTGTTTACATCTGTAAAATGGAAATAATCATAGCATCCATTGCTTAATATTGCTGTGAGAATTTAAAAATTGATGTATGGGCAGCTGATATAAATGCTAAACAAGTTTTAACTACCACAGCTTAGGAGTACCTTGTCCATGCATCTAACTTCAGAGAACACTGGAACAAAACTGTCTCTCACGACTAATTTCCAAATGCTGTACCTAGCTATCACGAGACTGTTTTAACCTTTCTCGATCCATCTTAGTGCAACTAAACTTATATTACTACAAGAAATATTAATGTATGTGACTTGGACCCTACAGAAGAATGCAATACCAGATGCAACATACAAAAATAAATGTTACCTTTAAACATGTAAAAAAAAAAAAAACCCCAAACCCTATATCTGAAAGATCTCTGGACTCCAAGCATTTTGGATAAAAATTTATATTTTTTTATAATTTCCTTTATATTTCTGCCCCTATATGACAACAGTTCAAAGTGAAGGATTACTTCTATTTCTGAATGTATGTCAGTCCAGAGAACCCTTCTTACCTTTTTACCCATGTGCCTCTCTTCCCTTTTCTATTTCATGCATCTCCTATCAGCCTGTGACAGTTGGGAATCACATTCAGAGATGAGGGACAGAAAATTGACTCCAGGGCCTTGGCTATGCGCTTATCTCTATGTTGCGGTAAGAAGTCCAGTGACTGGAATTGCAGGGTAGGTACGGTGACCCTGTAATGACATTCTCCTAATAGCATCAGTGTCCCAAGGGAAGAGGTGACCCCAACAGATGTCCACTTACCTGTTATTAGTCTGAGCTGTGTTATAAGCTCTCTTGTAGTGGCAAGAAAGGTCAGGAAATCAAGTTATACTTATTACGAATTCTAAGGCAGAGGCAAGAAAACATAATTGGATTGTAATGGACATTAAGATCAGCAGACCTGCAGCTTCTGCTACTCTGCCTATGTCCACAATGACAGGTGGTGGAACTGCGTGGCAAGACATTGTCATCATTGGTGCTTTAGGATGAAGGGACATGTTTAAGATTCTTTATGCTCCTCACGTGGTAATGTGACCACGTTCACATCTCTAGCTGCTCCACTGAATGGAAAATTGGGTGCTCTACCCCCAGGCAGAGCTCCAAGTTCTTAGCTTTGTGGTGCTTTCTTGTTCAACCTTTTCCCATGCACCAAGTTACACAAGAGCTCTCTTTTGTCTTTAGCTTACATGAATGTAAGTATGTGTGTGAGCATCCATGATTATCTGAGAGTTTATCTGTGGATGTTTGCACGCAGCGTGAGACATGCGACAAGGCTGAGGATGTACATGTAAGTCTGTGTGTGTTTGTGATCACTTTTTCAGTCATTCCCAAACTGAAGGAAAAGGTGCTCCTTCCGAGGAAAAAAGAAAACATAAACAGTCCATCTCTCCATGATGTCTTCTCCTCTTTTTCTATGAACTTCGTCTGAGAAACCTCCACTTCTCAGCAGCTCCTCCTGCTTTCTCCCTGATCCTTTCCTGGTGCTAATGTCTCCTCAGCAACGAGCAGGAGATTTACCGGAGCAGTCACTGAGTTAGGAGTGCTGTGAGCCAGTGAAATGTATCCCCCAAAACGTTTCCTTAACTAGGAATTCACAAACAGCTCATTAGCATATTACCAAATTCCACTATGCTTCTCTATTCCACTAACTTTACAAAGAAGTATTCCATCTATTCCTCCAACAAGCCTAGTTTAAAGAGCAGTTGCTTTCATTGATTGACCACAAAAAGTCATAAATGTTCATGTTGGAAGGCTAGAAAACATTAAGAAACTATCAGCATATATAAATGATCTGATTTTCTTCTTGTGATTATTTTTTATGATACTCGTCTGTGTTTAATTTAACTGCTGTTGTGTTGCTGAATTATTCTTTTTTTATTTTCCTCTGGGATTTTTGCCCTTTTCCCTTTGTTAGCCTACATAGTTCAACAGCAACAAATTCCTCCTTCTCATTACTCTGCTTAGGAATATATCTGGTTTATCTGATCCTAATTATTCCCATAGGAACACCAATATGAGCTCTTCCTACACCCAAAATTAGCCATTCATTCTCAGTCTTCATTACTTTACCACAAGTACAAAAATCCATACTGACCTCTATCTTTCACCTCTGTAGCTACCAACCATCATCCAAATGTCTCTTCCAAGGAAATAAATTTAAAGCACCTTTTTAATATCATAATAAATTCTATCAGCGAATATTTAGTAGTCACAATTATCTGTCCTTCTTCAAAAATCCTAAAAAAGGGTAAACACTAAAACTTCACAGAATCATAGAAGCAAAAAGGATTTTCTCTGAGGTCCTCTAGTCGGTGTTCTTACCTCTGGGATTAAACTGTCCCAGAGTGACTGATTCTCATATGCTTTTAATAGAAAACAAAGAAATAAATATATTTTCCTTTTCTGTTTTTGTCTTTGGATTCCAAGGCTCAGGAAGGGTGCGGTGAGGAGCGCTATGTACCAGCTCTCGGTGGCAGAGAGCTGAAGTTGGAACAGCAGACGATATAAACAGATTCTGACATAACACAAAAAGCCTTCTGTGTTTCCTCAAAATGCGTGCTATTCCTGATAACATCACTTCCCTTCTGTGGATAACATTATCAATAGGTTATTGAGTCAGTCAACCAACCTGATTCATTTAAACCAACTAATTATTGTACTTGTTTCATTACATTTTTGTATTTTCCACCAGCTTTATTCCCATTTCATTCTCTCAGTATTGCACGTTGGTTGATTGTGTCTCCTCTGGCACCACCAACTTGTAAACACTACTATTTGTAGATAAAATTATTTATAGTTCCACCAAATTCCAAAGTCATCATCTAATGCAAAAATCTGAGAGAGGTAAATTTGCTGCAAACCTTTTATAAGAATACCACAAGGAAGTCTTTTCCTCTGTCTCCATCACTCCGTCTCATTTCATTTTTCTTCCAGTATTGAAAGAATGGCTAGTTTTGTTTTAGTTAAATATCTGATAAGTACATCATTTGTGCTTGAAGGCCAAGGGCTGTGAGGTTCCAAAGGATAAATTTAACTTAGAACATGGGAATGACATATCATGGCAAGGTTCTCAGTTTGCAGAAGTTATTGAAACTCAAACTAATTGGGAGATCGGTAAAGCCACGTGTCTCCTTTGTTTATTGCTGGACATTCATACATATTCTCAGAGAGTGAAATGTCAGGCAGACTTGCCCACACGATTTAGATGATGATGATGATGACGACTATTTGGATTATTATTATTATTTGGCTGAACTGAGGGCATAAACTGAATTCAAGTTGGTTAAATGCACATGCATTTTATTCTCCTCATACTTCACTGAAATTACTCGTTCCAAAATCACCAGTGGACTATTTTCAATTACTGGAACACTCTGGCACAGTTGAGACTACTGACTACTTTTTCCTTTAATTATCATTCTTTCTTGGTTTCTTGGGTACCATTCTTTTCTGATTCTTGTGTTACTTTTTTGTGAATGTACTGAGTCATTATAGGTTTCTTCTTCTAAAACCGGCTCTTAAATATTATAATTTCCTTGTTTATTTTTTCTTTACTTCTCTTACTTGTTCACAACATCAGTTACCACCTTGATTTTTCTGATTTCCAAATGCGTATCCCTTAACCTGAGCTTCTGACTCGTATGTGCTATTGTCTGCTTGACATGTTCACCTGGACATCCCATAGGCATCTTAAAACTGAGTTCATGATCTTTGTTCAAACCATATTCTTGGGCATTCCTTTTTCTATTAATAATTCCACAGTTTGCTCACTTTCTAAATTTAGAAAACTAAGTAATTCCAGCTTCCTTCAATGCCATCAATCCCTATATAAAATTAATCTCAACAATCTGTCAATGTAGCATATTTTTAAAACCTATTCTCTGGTCTGTGGCTACTGCTTTTGTTCCAGCCAACATTATTTTTTTTCTTGATTTATGACAAGAAATTCCTCCATCATCTCCCTGGTATCAATTTTGTTTCTGAAATGCCAGGTACAGTAATGCCACTAGGATAATCTTTTGAAAATGCTTAATATAATATAATTGTTACAGGTTGAATTGTCCCCCTCAAAATAATGTCTTGAAATTCAAAACCCCTGGTTCCTCAGAAAGTGAAAGTATTTGGAAACAGGGTTACTGCAGATGTAATTATTAAGATGGGCTCCTGCTGGAACAGGGTGGCCTCCTCATCCGTTATGCCGGGAGTCCAGTAAAATTTGGAACCGGACATGCGCACAGGCAGAACACCACGTGAACATGGAGGCAGAGATTGGAATGACACATCTATAGCCAAACAATGTCAAAAATTGCTAGCAAATACCCAGAAACTCAGGAAAGGCACAAAACAGATTGCTCTCCTCGGCTCTCAGAAGGAACCACTCCACCAACACCTAGGTCTCAGATTTCTACCCTCCACAACTGTGAGACAGTAAGTTTTTGTTGTCTTGGTTCATGGTATTTATAAGGGCAGTTCTGGGAAACTAATAAAACAATCAAAGTATTCCTCTACTCTAGATCTTCAAACTGTTGGATGATACCCATTGTCTGTGGCATCGAACACCAGTGTCTTACCATAACATATGAGGCCTAATCTGGTCCTGCCTGCACTTAACCCTTCACTTTTTTCGTTATTGCTTTCCAAATTTACTACATTTCATTCCTCGCATTGTGACATGCTTTTCTATGTTTCTGTGTTTGGTGGTCTTCTGCCTCATGCTTTTCCACCGTCATTTACTGGGTAATTCTAAGCTATTCGTTATGGCACATCTGTGGCACCTCATTCTCTGCAAATCACTTCATGGCAGAGTTAGATTTCCATTATCTCTGATACCTTGGATTCTTTTCCCCTTCCCTTTCTTGTGGTGTTTACCAAGATACTTTTCAACCTTTATCGACTCTTCCTACTCACACACTCATTCCCCATAGGTTGAATTCTTTAGGAGGAGAGATTTTCACATGTTCATCTGGCATAATGAAAGCTAAGAAAATATTTTGAATAGATATATATGAGCCCAGAATTTCTTCAACCCTCTCTCTATTCATACAGAAACATTTTCTCTTCTCATTGGGTGTCTTGATGCTCTATGTGTCCATGTTTATTATCCTACTTTATAATTAAAATATTAACTTTTTGTTATTTTTGTTTTAATCAGATGATATGTCCTCTTCAAAGTTGGTCTTTATTTATAAGCATGGGAAATAATGTTATAAACATATTTTTAATGCCCTGTTGCCAAGATCCATAACGTTTTTTTATAACACTCAATGCAGAAAATCATTAAGCAAAGGAAGAAAGTAAAATGGTTTTATCCTATAAATGTCTTTCCAACTCAGACCTTTGGTTTCGAGCCTGACACCAAAATGGACCTCTACACACAGGCAGCACTTAAAGTTTAAAATGAGAGGCAATGACCACACAATGCCTTTGGCAAGACGTGCACTGCTGGAGAAGGGTATCGTCCAACGGAAGGAGAGCCAGACACAGGCAATCCAACAGAGCACTGCAGTCACTATTTGTGTAGCAAGTATTTGCTTTCGAAAATATAAATGTGACAGTTAATAAACAAAATTCTGGACATAGGTAATCATGTTTTCTTCCTTACAAAGAATTTCAATATAGTTGTTCAAGTACAACTGTGCTTGAATGGCAATAAAAATAAATAATAAGTAAAATGACTATCAATGACAAAAAAGAATTCTAATATAGTTGGAATGTATTTTTATTGTTGTTCAACTGTGCTTGAACAACAATAAAAATAAATAATAAAATACCTATGAAGGAGAGAAAAAGAAATAATTTCAATATAATTATAATTTCACTTGCCCGATTTTTTTGCATTGTATATCTCAAATGAGTACATTGGATTTTAGTATTCCACTCACTGTTCAGTATGAAGCAGAATTTTAAGTCATAAAGGAGAGCACAGATTATCTAGATAAAAACCTAATGTGGGGGTTAGCTTGCTAACACCTAGATAGGCTAAATAGCCTGTCCAAGTCCGTGCAGCTATTTGGTGGAGGGAGAAGACTGGCACCCAGATCATCTGCCTTCGGTGAAGCATTCTTTCTAGTCTGCTGTCATTGTCTCTCTTAAAGGACAGTCCAATCCAACCCCAACAAAATCTGAGAAGAAATGTACTCTTTCCTTGTGCCCCGCAAAGGACACCAGTGTACTGTAGTTATTTATTTTACATAAGACTGTAAGCGCTATATCACATGTTTCACTAATCTAAATTTGTATTAGCTGCAGTAAACAGGGAACATGGATTTGAGGAGTATGTTCTGGTTGGTTCATGTTTCTTTAAAAAGGCATTTAAAGTAGCTTAAACTACAGTGTTCTTCCTCTCAGTTAATGTCCATATCGAAAGTGGATGTTGCAAATCTTTTCCACCGACTGCCCTTTTATGAAACAATCATTGTGGAATATTAATATGTCAAGGCATTATCACAAGTTTATGCATGAGAATTCAAAGATCTACATTACCATGAGGTCTAAAGTTTGCTGCCATTTTCTCTGTAGCTTGTAATCTCAAATATAACTTGTTTCTTCTCAACAAGATTTTATTCATTTTTTTTTATTGTTTTTCAGTACAGTTTTCTGTCTTTTATTCCCATCCCAGACCTTCCCCCAATGAATAAAAAAGATTTTATTCATTTATCTTTTTTTATTCATTTATCTTTAGAGGGGAAGGGTTAGAGAGAGAAATACCAATGTATGGTTGCCTCTTGTGTGTCCCCTGCTGGGAACTGGCCTGCAACCCAGGCCAGTGCCCTGACTGGGAATCAAACCAGCAACCCTTTGCTTCGCAGGCCCACGCTCAATCCACTGAGCTACACCAGCCAGGGCCTCTTCTCAGTATTTTGATCAGGACAGGAATGTTTGTATCTTTTGCATCTGGAAGGGAACTAAAGATTTAGCAGATGGTCTATAAATATTGGTGTGCCTGAAAAGGCTAACACTGATGAAAACACACCAGATCCATTTTAGATTCAGGCAAGGAATAAATGATGAACAATATTAAATAGAAGCTGTTGGCAACTGCTATGGAGACCTTTCTGGCAGTGATGGTACACTTTGACTCCCTGGAGTAATAATGCATGACAATGATTACATTCGGGGTGTCTGTCTAAGAAAGATGTGTTGTAATTTTGCCCATGACAGTGCTTCACACTATGGCCTGCCAAACAATACACCTCTCAAAGCTGAGTTTGCCTTTTGTTATTTGATTAATATAATTCCCACAGACACTATACTTGAAGAAATAGATGTTCGAAATATTGCAACTGGAGTTAGGGTTCTGAAACCTGTCGCTGACAAGCTACATAACTATCACAAATTTATTGAACAACGTATACCTCATGAGCTATAATAGATATTTTCCAACCTCAGCCTAGCACTCCATTCCTCATCAGTTAATGCTGTCTGGAAGAGACCTCTTGCCTTTCCAGGGGTTTTGTTTGTTTATTTGTTTTGTGATCCAAAGAGTCTCATTTTGCTCACTAATACTGATTTTCTATCATGAGATTTAACCCAATCCACTTTAAATGTCAGTTCTCACCTCACAGTCAAATAAAGTCTCTCCCTGCCGGCCAAGTTCAAGCCTGAGCCGTGCTGCAGAGGACAGGAGCATGATCTTTGCTGTTATACTTTCTCCGAGTCTTTCATTCTTTGATTCTAACTCATTCCCCTGCCTTTAGATATTTTTTTTTCTAATGGAAAAGGATGTCAGAAGAAGAAAAATGAAAGCCTCATATATTTAGCATCTTGACAGGCAGCCAAAGGTGACTCCTCTGGGCAAGCGCCCAAATTCACACTCTCTTGTGGCATATACTTATGAATCTTCTAGAGGCCTGCACAGAAAATGTCCATGCTATTCACCCACTGATACCTCTCAGTGTAACCATATCTGTCCTATTTTGCTTGGTTGTGCAGTGGCAATAAGCATAACTTGGTGGTTTATAATAACAAGAGTTTACATTTAGTTCATATTGTATGTCCTCTACTGATTAACATTATCTTTTCTCCCAGCATTTTCTTTCTGTGACTCATAAGGAAGAACCAGCCCTAATCTAGGGCCTGTTGCTGACATTACAGAAGAGGCCTAAGATGACTCAAAGTTTTAATTGAGAAATATTAGATGCCAGTTCTGCTTAAAATCCATTAGCAAAGTGAGTCAGTCACATAGAAAAGATAGGGCAGATGTATGATCCTCCCACAGATAGGAAAAGAAATTTTTTGAATGAATAAAACTACCTTCCACCAAGACCCTTTGCACCCTTACCCAACTGATCTTTAGCTCCAGGAAACACACTGCATAACCTCCAGCTATCAATGGCGGTAATGTCATACTGTCACACGTGCTCTTGGGTGGAATATTTTCAAGATGGCTCCAACATGGCTACCTTTCACTATCCCTACTTACCCACTAATATACATTCACAACATCTCCCTGGCCCTTGAATCTGTTTGTGACATCAACTTGGCTGTGGATTCATACATTATTTTCATGGCAAATAATGGAAAGGAATACTGTTTTCCTGCTACCATCTCTCCTACCTTGTTAATGGGAGCTTTTTAAAACCTTACTCACACACCTAAAAGTATCCAGGAATAAGTAGGAACCAGGATATATATTCTGTCTGCCTTTGAACTCAAAGTGTCCATTTCTCCAAAGTGCTTTCTTACCATCATCTACTCTGGTATTCAGGAGGTAGACCTAAAAGTTTCTGATACTCAGCAAACATTCAACTAAAGAATGAGATGCTAGTGTTCCCTTGTTGAGGAAACCCGCCTTTTGCTCTCAGGGATTCTCTTGAATCCTTCCTTGTGTGAGTTGGAGAGCAGCTTCTCTCCTTTTCTTAAAGAGGAGAACAGGTGAAATGCTACTGCACTCCCTGCCAGGCTGAAAGCTCATGAATACACAAATCTACTCATCATCAAGTGCCAGTCTTATGTTTATACAGCCGGAGAGTCATCTTGAGGGTGAGAGTTGATGGACACCGTTGGCCAGTTCTTCACTAGCCCTGGAGGTGGTGTCTGGCATCTCCTGGAAACTCCTTAGAATATGGAAATCCCTAATGCCTATTATCCATAACTGTGGGAATTTAGCTGAAATCCAAGTGACAAATGCACCGACTCACCCTTCCATATCCTATTTACATAACCATGGACATGTAAATTAACCTATGCAGGATTTAGTCTTCTCATGGGAAAGAGTATGATGAACTGTAGGGCACTTCTCTAAGTAGTATCAAAACTGATAGGGAGGGGATTAAGAAATGCAAGCTTCCAGTTATATATAAGTCATAGGGATGTAATCTATAGCATAGGAACTACAGTCAATAATACCGTAATAACTCAGTACAGTGACAGGTGATTACTTCAGACTTACCAGGTGATCACCTCATAAGGTATATAAATGTGAAATCACTATGTTGAAATCTGAAACCAATATAATATTGCATGTAAACTATAATTTTAAAATAAATTATTTGTTTAATAAAAAAAGTGAAGAAACACTTTATATAGGAGATGCTTGGATCCTGCACTTATTCGTATACTGGCAATGGAGGGTAGAATTTCTCTTATAAAGCACAAAACACATAGTTTGAACCATTGAACTTTTGCCTTCATTTTATTTATTTATTTTTTTAACCGTTGTACAGTCAAAGCTGTCCCCATTTTCCCCCCATTACTCTCCCACCCTACCCATCCCACCTCCCACATTCAATCCTCTCCATCGCCCATTGGCTTTGTCCATGTGTCCCATATACATGTTCCTTGATGGCCCTTCCTATTTTCCCCCCTCTCCCCTCCCCTCTGGTTACTGTTAGTTTGGTCCTTATTTCAATGTCTCTGGTTATATTTAGCTTGCCTGTTTGTTTTGTTGATTAGGTTCCACTTATAGGTGAGATCATATGGTATCTGTCTTTCACTGCCTGGCTTATTTCACTTAGCATAATGCTCTCCAGTTCCATCCTTCCTGTTGTGAAGGGTAGGAGCTCCTTCTTTCTCTCTGCTGCATAGTATTCCATTGTGTAAATGTACCACCGTTTTTTGATCCAGTCATTTACTGATGGGTACTTAGGCTGTTTCCAGCACTTGGCTATTGTAAATAATGCTGCTGTGCACATTGAGGGGCATAGGTTCTTTCGAATTAGTGTTTCAGGATCCTTAGGGTATAATCCCAGCAGTGGAATTTGCCAGGTCAAAAGGCAGTTCCATTTTAGTTTTTTGAGGAAATTCCATAGTGTTTTCCACAGTGACTGCACCAGTCTGCATTCCTACCAACAGTGCACTAGGGTTCCTCTTTCTCCACCTCCTCTCCAAAACTTGTTTATTCATTTGTTTATGATGATCATTCTCATGGGTCTGAAGTGGTATCTCACTGTGGTTTTAATTTTCATCTCTCTGATGGCTAGTGGTGCTGAGCATCCTTTCATATGTCTCTGGGCCCTCTGTATGTCCTCCTTGCAGAAGTGTCTGTTCAGGTCCTTTGCCCATTTTTGATTGGATTGTTTGTCTTCTTGGTGTGGAGTCATGTGAGTTCTTTATACATTTTGGAATCAAATCCTTGTCCAAGGTATCATTGGCAAATGTATTTTCCCATACATTTCGTCCCATTTTCATGATATTTCTGACTAAATATAACACACCTTCAACCATACCAGCAAATCATGTAGGTCCCCATTAAGCCAATTTTAAAGTTCTTGCAGTTTTGTAAAAACCATCATGCGTATACTTCAGAATTTTCCATTCTCAACTACTCCTTTCATGTCACAAGAAATTTACTCAATTTAAAAAGAAAAAATTTTAAATTAAGTTATAAGAGATTCAGGGAACTCTAAATTCAGTCCAGTTTTTCAAACCACAACTGGGGGAAATAAAAAGTTCTTTTGCAAACTTCAGTTTGTGTTATACTCTTAATTTTATTTAAATGTAGATATTGCATAATTTCCACTTTCTTTCATATAAGAAGAGAATGTCTGAGGGGAATGATGGATACACAGTTTCATGAGCGGAATGTACCCTGCGGAAGCTAGTCTGTGCATCACGCTTACCCTTCATGCAGCCAAAGCAGACTCTCTGGAGCTATTGTCTATCCTCGGATTGTGTGCATAGCGTGTAACTTCAAGGAATTCAAAGCTAACACATCACAAAGGTCATTAAAAAAGAAAGAGAAGAGTCAATGTCCCACTAAAACACATATAAAAATTTTAGTGTATTTAATACATTGGTAATCTTATTTTAGGTTTTATAGAGATTATTTTCCTACTTTGAAATAAAGTATTACTATAAACTGGTCTCTCAGGAAGCATTTCCTGATTTTGTGCGTGTGTTATATATTTTAATATATTTTATTGATTATGCTATTACAGTTGTCCCAATTTTCCCCCTTTGCCCTCCTCCACCTGGTACCCCCCCATTCCCTCAGGCAATCCTCCCTACCTTAGTTCATGTCCATAGGTCATACATACAAGTATTTCGGCTACTCCATTTCCTATACTATTCTTAACATTTCCCTGTCTGTTCTGTACCTACCGCATTGGTTGAGTTTGACATGTCCCATGGCATCTTCTAAACCATGTGAAGTTCTCGGTAAAGAATCAGGCCTAAACTCGGAATGTGTAGTTTTCAACCACACAGTGCCTAAGTGGTCCACGAACTGGCACCATGCACTGGAGAGGGACACTCAACAGCTGGGAGGAATGCTAAAGTCAGCCAAGAGCTCGTGCAACAGGCACCAGTAAAGCAGGAGAAATAAGACTAGAGGAAAGAATGAGTATTTTTAAGTTAATTAACTGCTCTATTTCCAGACTGAATTTAATATGTGATAGTTTAAAACTGTCATACTAATGGTAGGTACAGGGCAAATTCACACAGGAAGTTCACAAGGTGTGAAGGCACTAGGACCTCTGAAGGGACCTCCACATCCCACTCACTTATTCATATAGTTCCCCCAGGGGTGGAGGAGTTGGGTAATTTAGTATAAAGACCCTGCTAGTCTTCTTTCTAGAAGTAGCCAAAAATTATGTTGGTATCTGCAAGGCAACAAAATCAAATTAGAGTGAAATTAAAAGATCAAAGTTAATGGATCTTTAGCTTTTGTTACATTGTTTGAGAGAGAAAATAACTTCCTGGAGAACAGAAAGAAGCAGCGGGAGCAGGAAATGGAAAGGGAAGAGGCCTTGAATGAGCAGAAGCAATCCAAGATCAAGTTCAATAAAAGAATAGTACACAAAGGAAGAAGGGTAGGAGAAGGAAATTTGATCCACCAGAGAGATCCTCTGGGAAAAGATTTATAATTTCTAGAGAGAAAGCAATAAACCACATTTCTTTGACAAGACAGAAGAGTCCTCTAGAGTTAGGAAATGTGTAGAAATTAGTGGATCTACAAAGAAGCAATAGGAACATAGAGAGAGCCATTTATTTAAATTACATGGACAGTCAGTAGCTGTTCTCTCTTCCTGGAGTGAAGGCCATCATCTCAGCGTGGGGTCCACAGGGACACAGCAGTTTGCTAACTAGTACTGCACCTGGAACAAAGATCAGTCGATAAATGTAGTTTGAAGATGAACAATAAGTGAACGCATTCTCCGGCTCACCTTCACTTACTTGTAATGTTAAATAGGGATACATGCAATAAACAGAATCAGAGCTCTAAGCTGGGAAGTACAGGATTATTGATAGCAAGCAGGGTCTCATCTATGCTCCCATTTTGGAAGAGGTGGGGATTTTGTAGGTGGAAAGAAGATTGACAGAATAATGGTTAGTTCAATAAGTAGAGGTACGGAATAGGATCTGATCACTGCACCAAGGATTATTCTGCCAGATTGATGAACGCCTGACTGCAGAGTGTTACACAGCATCAGCTAGAAGCCTGCCAGGTTTATAGCACCTTTAAAATCAAAGTCTAGGGAGAGGGAGAATGTTATCAGACAAAACTAGAAAACTGGGTGTAACGAAGGACTCCCACCATTACAATAAAACAAGCTATGCAATCGGTACAAATGAAAGAATTCATAGTTAAAGTGACTGAAAAAAGGTCAGGCTGGGGTGGAGGGAGTGGGTGGGAAAATGGAGACAACTGTACTTGAACAACAATTTAAAAAAAAAAGTATTCTACTGTGTGCTCAGAGCTCAAAGTATCAACAACATCTGGAGTTTAATTCCAGATAGTAAATTAAGGTTTGTTGTTTGAAACTATGATTATAACCAAAACAAGTTGCGTACTTTGCTCTAGTAAAGCCTTGAAAGAGGAAGATGGCGTTGAACTCGACGTGTCAGGCAGGTGTGAGCCTGTGTGGAACTGGAGACTTCTGCTAGCATGAGAAAGCCTTCAGTGAGGGTAAAGGAGGGGAGAGCACGGTAAATGTTGGAGAATGTTCCACACACAGTCACTGAAAGAAGATCTCATTCCCACTCTTAGAACTACGGTGATTTTGGAAGTGTGCCTAGGGCGAGCTCAAGGTAAAAGTCCAGAGCTGGTCCTATGAAGAACAGTGTTTACCTAAGGAATTAAAGGCCTTGTATTTGGAAGAAAAAAACTGGACCTTAGTGGAACAGAAAACAGTATTGAATGGCAGATTTAACGATCGAGACAAGGCCCACACTAGGCGTGGTCAGAAGCAGGAAGGATTAAGGGTGAGCTAGTATGTTATGGAAAAGTTTGGGACAGGCAGCTCACAATTCAAACAATAGACAGCAAGGGAGTGTTTGGATTACCCTCACAGGGGATGTTTCGTGCGTGAGAGGTGTGTGTGGGTAGGAACACGAACAGGTGGCAGATGTGAGGGCTCGAGATAATCAAAGCATGAACCTGGACAGGGAGACAAATATAATGGTATGGGGAATTTTCAACTGCTCTGTAATCTGTTAAAGGTCTCATTTCATCAAGACAAATAGCAGTTTGGTGTCATTATGGAAAGCACAGGTTTTATAGCCACATAGGCTCCATTTGAAACCTCTCTCTGCACCATGACCTTGGGCAAAACAATGATCTCAATATTGGCCTCGAATTCCTCATCTGAAAAATGAGTATTATAATAATGGTATCTACATCACTGTCACATCAGGCGGATTAAACGAGATCATAAATTTAAAGAATTCTACTGTGAACATCATCATCCCTACATACATTTTAGTCTGTTCTTATTAATATGTAAACTATCTGATAAATTCTTTATTTACCTTGAAGTAAATTTGTTCCTATCACAAGTCTATCTGCCTAATGGTTAAATAAGACTCGGTCAGGGGGGTGGAAATGAGAAGACCTTTGAAAAAAGTGACCTTGCCTTGTCATCAATAGGAGTTTTCTAAGTCGGTGTACCCATAAGGCACCTGGATTTTTTTAAATATGTCCTCTGAATCAGTTGGCCTGGCATGGGGCCCGGAGATTCCGCACTTCTAACAAGCTCCCAGGCGATGCTAACGGTGCTGCTCCATGCGCCACACTTTGATTAGAAAGGCTATCAACTACCCGAAATTAGGTACAGGAAACATGGCAGGAACGTAACATGGATTTCAACACGACAAATTTCTGAGGCAGCAAGAAATATTGGTAGGATTTCTTGGATCAAAGCCTAAAAAAAAAAGGATGGCTGAAATCCAAAGCCCATGTTATGAGATGTAGTTCTCAAAAATGATATTCTGACTCCATAATCTCAAATAATCCTGAGGGTGTTTCTATATAGCTATAGGCATCGATGAAAAAAATACAGAAAGTGAAAGAAAGAAAAATAACTTAGGAACAAGTGAAGCCTAGGCTTGCATAAATAATATTAAAAAGTTGATGAATCCTAGAATTTAGTGAGGTTGGGAAAGCCACCTAAAACTAGTTCGGAAAGGTATTTTTAGACAAAGAATAACACAATGAAATAGGCCCTCTGTTAAAAGGTAGACCTGTCAGCAATTATGGGGAGAACACCCAAGTCCGCAGCTTTCAGCTGGCTTCTTCTGATCATGGTCTAAACACTAAAAAGTGGAGGTTAAAATTGGTACAAAGGACAGGAGCTAGCATGGGCTGGAACTACCGTATTCTAGCACCCCATTTTACTAAATGAGTTCAAATGTTTCCACTGAGGTTACACTTCATACTAATTAGAGATTGCTAAAGAAATCTTTGTGAAACCATGAGGAGCATAAAAGTTCTAGACAACTCTAAATGACCAAACATTGTCCTATTGTTTTACTAGTGGTTTCCGTGAAGCGTTGTCTAATGAATGCTAATGATGCTAATCTTTGGCTGGATTTGAGACATATTATTTTAATGAAAACTAATAAAGGCAAGTATTTTTTTCCAATTTTTCTAATGAACTCTTATTCATCCTTAAAGAACCTATCCAAATGTAACTGTTTTGATGAAGTAATTTCTCATTGTCTTACACAGAATTCATTACATTCATTCTCTGTGTTCTCATTAATCCTAGAATAATTTTTTAATTAACATCTTAACTGTACTTAAGTAACATTACATTTTGGTTATCTTATTTGTATGCGCATTTTCCAACCTGACAGAGAATGGCTTATTTTTATCCTTACAATCCCAATGTTCTGTACAGTGTGTGACATATAGATTAATAAAAGTTTCAAAACTGGAGTCTACATTCACAGAACATGTACACCAAACTCAGCCTTAACCTCCACTCACAGAAATCTAGGACATGGGAGATATAAGTCACCAGTCAGTTGGGTGGTGCAGACACTATGTTTCAAGAGCAAGTTTTTAAACAAGTGGTTTATCCCAGCTATGCACAGCGAGGCCTCTGCAGCCCCCGTCACCTGAGGTGGTGACAGTATCAGCTATGTCATGCATGCACTTGGACAAGAGGCTCCTGTGGCAGACTCCGGCCAGCAGAGTTCACCCGTTGTGACTGAAGATGAGAACAAGTGCACAGGCTACAGCAATCCTGTGGAGAAAGTGGGGACAGCACGGCCACGCTCTAAAGAGGAGAGCACCCCGACCCTTGCCTAGACAAGCTTTTATTGTTTTTCTTGGGTCTTACACCAAAAAAGGATTTATTATCTGTTACACAGAATATTATTGTCTACATTTTAAGTACAATCAAGGAAATGAAAATAATGCATGCAGAAGGGAAAGGTGGAGAGCTGATTAGCTCCGTCTTTGGGAAAATTCACACAGGCTTTGGAAACTACCTTGAAGACAGGCAATACACATCTACTCTTCAGACCAGGGTGAGGGAGTTTTAGCAAGAGCAAGCCATAGCAGTCTGTGTGCATTTTCTAGGCCTGATTCCCACGGGAGAACTCGGTTTGAAGGTCTGGCTCCTGCCCACCACCTCACTTCTGTAGGTTCTCCATACAGAGCTGAGTCACATTTGCCAGACTGAAACAAACCGGTCCCCTACAGGCTTCATCTGTCTTGCTCTCAGTTTTCACGTAGGTAACAACAGTACTACCGCATAAATGCTGCTGGACTGATTGAGTGAAATAACAGAGACAGAAAACACTCGGAACAGTGGCCAGCATGTCAAGGCTCTGGGGGTCAGCTGCTGTGGTTGCTGTTATTTGGTCTTTGTTCTGGGTGCTGCCTATTAAGAATGCCATTGATAAGTAGCCCAGTCCAGAGGCAAGTGCCCAAGAGAACAAAAGAGTCATAATCATGTGACTGAAACTGAGATTTGAGGAGGGTAAAAGGGACAAGGGACAGGATGGCCCTCTTCAAAAATGAGACAATAAGGACTCTGGTTCTAGTTCACTCAAGAGGACAAAAATGGGACAAAAATCAGAAACCACACAGAGAAAGATTTAGGTTCAAATGAAGAAAAACTTTTCTCACACAGCAAGTAGAATGGGATGTCCCTAGAGCAAATACAGGGCCCGCGGGCCGAATCCCGCCCTCCACCTTGTTTTATCCAGCTCAGCACCTTGTTTCTACCCGGCAGCAACGCCGAGCTCTCACTTAACTGTTAAGGAGTAATTACGAGATCGAATCATTGAACAGCAGGGAGTGTGGGTGGCCTTGTTCATACGTCGTCAAGCTCTAGACCCTTCACTTTACAGATGAGGGACGGAGGCCCAGAAAAATAAAGAGATGTGACCAGAAATCGACACAGACCTCATTATCGGCAGCTCCTGGGCTAGAACCCGGTTTGCAAGTTCGCTCTCTGGGGCTCTTTTTCAGGAAGTCTTCTTGCTTCAGAAAGAAAGTACTTTCCAGAACAGGTAGAGATGTGCTTCCAAGTACAAGTGTGAAGGATGCGGACAAGTGAGGCAGAACACTTGAGAGGGAATGAGTAGAACAAACCATGTGGGATAAAGCCACGGAGTCGTGGATACACAGTGTCTAGAGTTTTTCTGGTTACTTTGTGTATGCTGTTCCCAGACATGAGTTTGTGTGTGTGTGTGTGTGTGTGTGTCTATATAATACACATATAACCATAGGGTATGCTAACATGGGAAATTTAAGGAGTATAAACTATACCAATCTGAGACTGTATTTGCCAATTTTGTTTCATATGTCCCAAATTTCCATCTGAAATAAATGTTTGCTAGGCTTCAGTTTAGTGGTCATATATATCAACTGATTTCTCTCTATATCCACTTAACTGCATATGTGTGGTATTTAACTTTACAGGAAAAACACTTTGAAAAACATGACCTTTTAACACAGAGACTCTTAGGGAGAGATGATAGGCCCAGATGATTGATACCCAGCAGCCGTGGAGTCAAACATCTTCCATTCAATTTCTGAATTCAGGAAAACCACTTGACTTCTAAAATCTCAGCTTCAACCTCTGTGAAATGGAGGTAACAATAGTACCCATGCCACAAAACCGTAAGGATTAGTTAAAATGATTCATGCTGGAGTACTACTTAATTTTCGGTTTTATTTTATTCGATTTTTTACGTTCAGTGTTTATGTGGGAAATGATTCAAAGGGAAGAATAAGCAATTAGAAAATGTTGACTTAAGCTAAAAAGAAACATGTAGTTAATTTAATATTATCCTGATGAAGTTTATTGGTGTTGAATCCAAGGGAATTCTGTGCACAGATGTTTTTCTGCAAAAGAGGTTCTGACCACGTGTTACAGAAACTCACGGTGGAAAGGAAGCTCCTGGACCACTCTGCCTCCTGCTCGAACCATCTCTGTGTCTCCACTCAGGACAGCAACCAGCCTACCCTAGATTATCTCCAGAGGTACCATCCACTCTAACTGCATTTAACAGCATTGCAAAATGGTGTCAGGAAACAAGAGAAATTTCTTTCACAAAAAAACCCATTTGGTTTATGGAAGAGTTTATCCCACTTCTTCAGGCATCAACCATATGAAGAATAAAATAAAAGACTGATTAATGCATTAATTGATAATATATAAATTTAGATATTTCAAGTTTATTAGTGATAAAATAATTTACAAATGTTAGCTGGGCAATAAACAATATATTCCAAGTAGGTATTATAGTTGCAGATATTTTGTTCAGTGTTGAAAAGATGAGAATGTTTTCAAAATTATTCTTAATATTTGACATAAATTAGATATTAATAGATATTAGTTGAATACATGAATAAAAATAAATGAATTGAGAAGTTGTAGTGAAAAGATAGTTCATGAAAATTGCTTTAATTTTGCCAGATTTAACAAATGAAAAGAAACTTTAATGGTAATAAACATATAAATTATTGCCTACCTGAAATCCAAGTTTAACTGAGCATCCTTTTTGTTTTCTGGCAAGTTTATACTCAGTGGTTGGGTTGGGGGGGGGAGACTAAGGGCAAACATACATGAAATCATCAATATTTACCTATAGTAATGGAAGAAATTAATTTTCTTCCAAGACTGTTGATAAATATAAGGAAAACACAATATATATGTTTAAAAAATAAAACTTAGAAGGAATTAAGGAGGATAAAGGCAAAACCCCTTTAAAAACACAGCTTTTTTTAAAACCTTGCCGGACACAAAGAGATGTCCTGACCTACCCTATCCTGTGTGTGTGGGAGTGTTTTGGGATAAACCCTGAAACAGCTTCTAAGTGTTTTCTGTACTTTGTCCTTGTCCACTTGGAGGTCATTAGGGATGAGCTGTTGCTTTGGTTGCAAGCATGGTCTTACACTTTGAGTTTCATTGTAAAGTCTTCAAAGATAATTGCATTAAAAGTAAAATAAAAACCGATTCACAGCCAAAACTTCAAACAGAATTAGTTTATTCACTGACACTGGGAACTATATACCTGACAAGTTCTTAAATATTAAGCAAAACCTTGAAATCTTGGGCTAGTGACTCTTAAGATCCTTTGAATCTCAATTTATAAATTAACAAAAGTGAAAAACATTAATTATGTATAAAATTATATGTCTCGCCAATAATATCATAAATGCCAGAAATACTAGGAACCACATCTGAATTGTCCACCATCTATATGTACTTGGATTGTAGCGTGAACCCTGGTATATAATAGGTTCTCAATTATCATTAAGTCAATCAAATTTTAGGGCAAATAAAACATAAACAGGAGTGTCACCGTCTTTATCTTATGTAGTTAGCTTCTCATCAGTAGGTTTTCCTGTTCCCTCATGCCTTCTTAGTGTTTATTGAAGAAATACAATAGTAAAGCAATGCCTCAGTTTCTTTATCTGTAAAGTGGCGATAATGACGCACCTATCCCACAGTGTTATTCAGACTAAGTTAATACAGGTAAAGGGCTTCATATAGGGAATAGCGCTTAGCACATAGTAAATGCTATTTTGCATTAGCAGCAGCAACGGCATTTATAGTTGGACCATTTTCCAGTGAGCATTTCATTCTTTGAAATTCTTTTGTCTTTCTAGTCTGGTTAGAAGTCTAGTCGTGGTCTGAAGAGACTCGCCTGGAGTAGAAAAAGAAACCTCATCCCTTCTGGAAGAGTCTAGCCTAAAAGTTTCCTGAAGAGCAATGTTCCCCACATGTGTTTGATTGTTTATCACCCCCACAATGCCACTTCTTTAGAATCCTCTCCTGAATGTGGACGGTAACACTTTAAATCTGTCGGACTGTGCTGGCTGCCCCCCACCGCCCCATTTTCCCCTTTTATTCTAATAGTCTATTGTGATGTCATCGTCTCAGCTGCTTTTAATCGGAGTACATCAACTGAAAATGGAGAATGATCCAACAAATGTCTTTTACAGATCTGTTTAACAGAGAATAGCGCATTTTGTGCATGAGGGGTATTTCGCAGTTGCATTAGGACTTCCTATCACCTATTGTTTGAATGACCCAGATTAACAGACCCAAATTCAATGTTTAGTACATGTCATGGCTTGAAATACTAATCTATGCTAAGCTAACGTTCTTTCTGTATAAACACTAGCTCTCAAGCTCTCTTAGGACAGAGTTTTATTAATCAATGTAATGAACTTAAAACTCAACCCAACAACACAAACCTGTGGTTGTTATATGAAGTTGTCAAAATCTCCATCCCCCATATTGCCAAAATCACCCTCCTGGATCACAGTGCACAGTGATTAAAGATGTAACACTATTTTTACTGGGCTTTCTTGCTAGGGAAACACAAGTTTCCAATGAGGTCATGCTCCAAACCTGGCACACACCGGTGTTCAACCCCCGCCTGCTGCCTCCTGAAACTCGGGAATGGTGAGCCACCGCCCACCCATGGCCAACCTCAGTTCATTCCCTCTCCCTTTCACCGGGTTCACTGAGTTTTTTTATCTCCTGCAATGCACTGTAGTGTACTTTTTAAAATATGTTCCCCTGCTAATAAAATTTTATTTTTACAAAACTTTGTAATGCTACCTCTTCCCTTTTTAAAATCATTCATGCTCTAGATAATCTAATCCAGTGACACTCTGCCCGGGCTGTGCAGCATCTTGCAAATACAGATGTTCCTCTACCTGACCCCCAGAAAAGTGAGTGAACATGCTTATGGGTGAAAAACAGGCATTGTATTTTCATACAAACTTTATAGGGCCTTCTGATGATCAGCCATGAGATTCTTCTCATTCACCCTAACTCAACGAATTAGTAATATTATTGTCTTATTACAGACTGAAACAAATAATAAAGGTAATAATAATAAGATGATAAAGAAGAAAGGCAAAATCTAGACATGAAAAAGAAATATATGCCAGCCTTATTTCTTTATATCCTAGCACATCATCTTATAATTGGGAACACCTTGTTCTTGGAAAGTCTTGACCTCTGGTGAGGAATGATGGAATAATAGAAAATTGCCTGTGGTACTCTTTAAAATACCCTTTAGATGAATGACATTAGAATTGTTTGCTCTTCAAATGCCTTTTTTTTTAGTAAGTATTCCACTTGATGAAAAGAAACACCCGATGTAGAGTTACATATGTAAATGGAGTTCTTTGAGCTAATTATTAGTACCACATCACAATGTGATGAAAAGATGTATTCATTTGAATTTTAATGGTCAGTTTTTATTTATACACTTTTAAAATAATTTTCAGCTTAAAGGGAAATAGAATATATCACTGCACTTTCGAATGATTTCTTAATCCCAAACATATTGTACTCATTGTAAACTCTGCTGGACAGAGGTTACCATATCATGATGGTTCAATTATGCATTTTAATCTTAATAAAGATTCAGAGAATTTGTTAATCAATATGCATCATGACTAAATAGACAAATGCCCAAGCCAAACTTTCAGAAAAATCTTAGTGGGGGGAAATATCTTTTCTTGGAAAGGTTGCACTCTGAAGTTTAAATAACTGTGACTTACCCTCTGAGTCATATAATAGACATTAGGATCGGTGTTCCATAATGAGAACTGAAAGTGAAATGTTGTTTGTTGATTCCTAATATCCATTCAAAAACAAGCTATTAACTCAGTTATGCAGGGGCCTATTCTCCAGTGTATGAATTATTTATTTCCCCTGTTTTGAAAAGGTTATGACAGCTGTCACAGCCATGACAATAATAAAGATCCAACTTGATGAGACTATCCATGAGATGCTTAAGCACAAAGGAAGGCACTGATTACAAGAGCAAATCATTTCTAATTGGGTGAAGAGCCTATAAGCAAAATGCTTTAGAATTGTGGAGACTCATTCTATATGGATTATTGAACAAAAGCGTAAAATGAACTGTCTGTGAATTCCCACGAGCTTCTGGCTTGAAGTGAAATGCAACAGATATGATTTCTGCCAACATTTGATCTAGGAAAGGAGCTGATATCAAGTATTATAGCCACAACTTTTATCTGATACCATTTGCAAACCAAAGCAAAGTTCCTCCATTGGTTGGGCATGGTTGCCCTGAGCCCACCAAATTCCAAGGACGATTTAAGTTTCTCCAACACAAAGAATATTGTATTTGGCTCTTTCCCGTGGATTAAATGGGACATTAGCAATAGATGCAGTTCATTGTAGAATAGATCATTTCAACCCTGGTTTCAAAATAGATTTCTAAAAATCAAGAAACTCTTTTCATATCATCAAAAATAATGAGCAAATCACTAACTGTACCCAATACTATCATTAAAATATAATTTGTTGCTTCGTCAATATAAAGCAGTGTTATGGATAAATGTTATTAATGACAAGTACCAGCCTGATTCAGGAAGGTTCTATATGACTAAAACTTCTGTGAACAATGTTAGGTAAAGCTAGCACTAATAACAACTTTGAATTTTGTAAAGTTTTCAGATAAACTGTATTACCACAATGGCAAACAATGGCCAAATGCAGAAGCCGTGACATTTGTAACTGCCCAAGCTTTACATTCTTTTCTCTAAGCTATTTTATCAATGTCACTTTGGAGCCTTTTTAAATATGAATAAGAGTGACTTAAACCCACACATTTCTAATGAAAATGTATTTTCTACTAGACAACAGAAGTAGCACATTCCTCATTGCACTATAATCCCACCAGGCTTAAGTCATATAATAGATGGGGGATCAACCAAGAGCTGACCCAATGCTGTTTTGGAACACTCAGCCCTCCTTGATCATCATCAGAAAACCGAGATCTTTACAGCGCCATTTCGAGCATGGCAACCAGTTACTTTAAATTATCTTGCAGTCCCCTTATATTTCAGTACGTTTCAGCTGAAATATTTAAGTGTGAATGATCTAATGCTGCTCATCCTCGGAAAGGACCCTTCCATGGAAACCAGCAAATGACAGTGGCCGTGGACGGCTCGAGGGAGGAAAGGGAGAGCTCGGAAGTAGGTCGCACACCAGCCATCTCTGACGAATTGTGCTGCTGGCCAGCTGGGCCTGGAGAACCACCACGGTGACTGCCCAGCGCGGCCTGGGTTACTCGGAAAGAACTTGATTTTTTGTACATTCTTTTTCTGGCATTGCTCCTTCTAAAGTTCATAAACTAAAGCTAGAGATGAGTTTTACTTCTTTGGTAGTTCTATTATCCCAACAAAAGTAGATACTTAAAGTCAAGACTTAGCTACTATTAAAAAAAATAAGTTCGGCAATAAGATGTCAATGACATCATTGCCGAAATCAAACAATTACCCAAGTTTTCTGAACATTGTTACTAGAGTCGGTAGTAAAATGCATCGTGACTATAAAGTAAAAGTGTTCTTTCTCTCACATTTTGAAAACAGACATGTTTGGAGGGGGGAATTATAAATCTTTACATTAAGAGAAGCATCAAATAAAACAATTAAGATAAACTAATCAAGATATTTAAGATTTAAGAAGAATCTATTCGCATATATATTTCAAGACAACTTACCCACCAAATCGCCACCTGTCTGCTCTCCTAGCTCTGGAAGGGAAAACATTTATTTCCATCACTCGGATTCTATTTGAAGTCTTGCCTCTTTGAAGGATCAGAATCAATGTTTCCCTGAGGGCCACCCTACCTGGGTTTGCACACACCCCTCGTGAACTGCTGCTGTCACATGCACTCCCAATGTCCATGTCCCTATTCTCAGTCCCTCCACCTCTAGGTGCGATATATATCCAGAGATAATACTTCATGGTCTCGAATTCATGGATCATGAGCTCAAAAGCCATCAGAGACAGAGAAGGTCTCTGGACTGCAGCCAGGTAAGGTAACAGAAAGAAGCAGGACCTGGGGTGAACTCTAAAGCATTCAAATTTAAATTTTTTTTTAAACAAACACTGAACCAACCCAGCAAGACAGCTTAAGAGAGTGGCTTCAGCTCAGTGGCTGCCATGGCACAACGTTCCGTGAAGATCCAGGGTTCTCAAAACCGGCTACCCATTAGAGCAGCTGCCCGAGGGAGAACAAAAGAGAACCAGCCGCAGGTGCCCAGGTCCTTCCTCCAAAATCTGGATCAGTTGACCCGGGGGCAGGGGGCTCAGAGCAGGGTGCCTGTGACAAGTTCCCTAGGTGACACTCAAAGCTGCCGAAGTTGAGAACTTCTGGTCCAAGGAATAGATTTTAAACCTAACAAGTGGATTTTATTGTATCAGAGGGAGAATATTTTTGTTTTTGTCCTCAGATGTTAACTCCTACAGGGACAGGCTGGTAATTTACATATTGATCATAAAGCCCATTCACTGAGCTGGTTTTCAGTGCCCCTTAGAGGTTTCCCTACACCATCTTTGGTCTCAAATTAATGTGTTAGACAGTTAGCTGGCGTTGGGACACAGACAGGCATCTCAGAATGTAACATCCATAGCTTTGTGTGTTAGGAAAGGTTACAGAGCCGGCCAGATATATGCATGTGTATACATGTGTATGCGTATCACATCTACCTTTCCTGTTGAGTTAAATGCATGAGCAGCCTTAAACAGAGCGGCATGGTACACAGCTACAGGCTGCCATACGGCTAACTCTTTTCTCCGAAGGCAAGCACGGTGGTGACGATATACTATCGCGGTGTTCTGCTGCCTAGTCAATAGGCTCTTCAGAAAATGCATGTCAAAGACCACCTGATTTCCTGCCCTAAGATTTCTGACCCGTCCCAGTCATCCCATAGCTACACAGTCACAGTGCGAGAAATTCGGAGTCATCCTAGGCTTCCCCCTTCCTTCCACCAGCTCCGTGGATCCTGCTGTGTCGGCCTCTGAAATGTTCCGCGAAGCCACCCACTTCTCTGTGTCTCTACCATCCCCACCCAGACCACCATCACCCCTTGTTTGGTTCATGGCAATACCCTCCTGACCGGTCCCCTCACTTGGTCGCAGATCATTTCACTGCTCTGCTTAAAACTGTCATTTTCTTCTCATTGTTTTTAGAGTAAAACTCTAGTAAAACACCTTGGTATCCTCGCCGTGACCTGTGAGTTCCTGCTGGTCTGGCTCCAGCAACATCTGCAATCTTATACTAAGTGGCTCCGCTATCTGCACACCAGGTTCCAACTACACCAGCTTTTTCCAAGTTTCTTGAACTTCCCAGACTTTTTCCTGCCAGAGTGTTTTTTGGCTTGCTGTTTCCTTTGT
The DNA here is from genome assembly GCA_004027735.1 of Carollia perspicillata. Taxonomy (NCBI): domain Eukaryota; kingdom Metazoa; phylum Chordata; class Mammalia; order Chiroptera; family Phyllostomidae; genus Carollia; species Carollia perspicillata. The sequence goes on along the minus strand of PVKM010001390.1, from coordinate 2,983 downwards.
CTAGAACACTCTTTCCATGTCTGACCCCTCCTCATTTCCATGTTTCCTGATATTCTCTGTTAAGTAGCTCTTTTTGTTTCTCTCATACTGATTTCAACATTTAGCATCTCTCTTATTATTTTCCTACTGGAAAATAAGCCCCAGGCAGAGGAGAGATCCTGCCTGTCCTAATCCTCCACGTGTTGCCAGTGCCTAGCACCATGCCATGCACGAAACAGATGCTCAGTAAATATTTTTGAATATCTAGGTGTTGAATGAGTACTTCAAGTTCTGACACTTTACTACATCTGCAAATAATATAATGGTCCATATGCCTAGATTTTACTAAAAGCCTGATTCTATTGCAGGGTGTCAGACTACTTAACTAGAATGCTCTCAATAAATGCTTTCAGTCAGCATCAACACAGCTCTCATTCATCTAGTCAGTCAAACATTGGCTGAACGTCTGCTTTGTGCCTCGTTATAGGATAGCATGTAGAATGCACACGTCTCATCAATCTGTGATGCACCTCAGGTTACATTAACATTAGCACTTGAATATTTCTATTTCCAACTTCCCATCTGGTCATTTGAGAACTCAACTGCCTCGACCCCTCCCACCACCTCAGCAGCAACAAGGGTCTTCCGTGAACTCCCACATCAGTTTGTACTGTAACTCCCCAATGCAGCCTTCCATCCAAGCGCTATTGTTGCCACCACTGCTGGTCTGGTTAGCTCAGAAAATCAGCCACAGATTGCACAACCTTACCTTTTCATCGGCAACATTAATACTCTCAACGTTTAACAGTACAGCGATATGTCAGTGGCCTTCGCAAAAATCCATCCCATTTTATTAAGCTCAGTAGAAAGAGAATAGGGTTCCATTGCAGGAGGGGATGGGAATCTAAACGCGTAAGAGTAGACTCCCAGTCCTACCAAGTAGATTCAGTACTGGATAAGGCTCAAAACAACACAAGTGCATTTCTTGATCATAGGACGGTACTGGATGGGACCACAGCTTGGCGGGGCAGCTATCTCCCACATGGCCATTCAGAGACTCAGCCTGATGAAGGTTCTGCTATCTCCAGCAGGTGGCTTCCACAGGTACCTGGGAGAGGTCTACATTGTAGGTAACAGGAAAGCGAGGAGCACAGTGAGGAAGTTTTATGAACCAGGCCTGGAAGTAGCACTGTGACCTCATAGCAAAGTGTATGGGCTAGAACTCGGTCATGTGGGAATATCCAGTGACAAGAAGAGCTTGTCACTACCCTTCTTGTGACACCTACTCAAGAAGTCACTTTCCAGTAACAATTCATAAGCTTTTAAAAGATAATTGGCTGTGCCTGCCACAGCCCACAGTGCTTCAGGATATAGCAGACAGATCTTTTAGTCCACACAAGGAGCCCTACCCGTCTCCAGGATCCACATGGGCTTCTAGGGTAGCCAGATTTGGACTGGTTTCAGGACTGGATACCACAACATACCCAGACCTACAATTCCACTCTGATCTTTAGTTCTTGTTGCTGAATCTAAAAATTCTGCAAGGGGTCAAACTTCTCATTCTACCTTGCCTTTTGAATTCTTCTACTAAAGCATTATATATATTATGCTTTATATATATATATTTATATATATAATTATATATATAATTATATATAATATATAAAATCATGTTGCTCAAAACTATCTTCCAGTCATGCCTTATATCTTAACTCCAACACTTCTGGGATCTTTGTTAGGAATTTCAGATGAGCCCCTCACCCATATTGGTTGAAATTTATGTTGGGCACAGGAGCTAAAGAAAGAATTCTCAATGAGAGGTAAAATTTGAGCAAACACTGACAATAAATCACTCATTCATTCATGCACTCATTTGTCCAATGTATATAGCTCTGAGGCTCAGAGAAAGAAACTTTCCAATTTATGAACCAAATATAATATTTGAGTAGACTATAAACCACCTTATGGAAGGGGCCATAATATTTACATAATTGACTATTAAGCCTATTTCCCTAAAATTTACAAGTATATCATAGAGTTCAAAATACTTGGAGGTTTTATACCCCAATTTCATTGATGAAGATTTCTTGAAGTCAAAAACAGCGTTAAGATTGGAACTAATGAGGATAGATTACCAGCATTTTCAGGGTGATCCCAGGAAACAAACAACTGAAACTAATGTATTTCAGAATTGTGAGCACAGGCATGAGTCCCCATTTCATAGAACTTAGTCTTCAGAACCCTAGTTGAACAATGACATTGGGAAAGCCAACGGAAGCCACTTCCTAGCTCCCTCTCTGAAGGAAGGCCTGGACAGGCCTGACCTACCTCGCTGGCATTTGAGGGGCACCTCACAAGGACAGTGTGCCTCTCGCTTGCATCTGTGGTCCATGGCACCAGAGTCCCAAAACTACTCATGTTCAAAAAGAGATGCCAAGGGTCAGTTTGCAGAAAGTGGCGAAATGTGCTGTCAACCCAAAGAAATCTGAGAGTCAAAGCCAAGACAGCCCAAAATCCAAGCAACACTACACCAAGAAACACCAGGGCAGGACTGGGAACCAGGAAGTAACGACCAGCATTGACTGCCTTTGGCTATTCTTGTTCTAGGTGGGGTATAGGGTGAGAAAAACCAGTAGGGTGTTTAAAAGACCTAGGACAGAGCAGACAGCAAGCAAACCGGCTTTACAAATTAGCTTAGATCGAAATTAAATATACCAGAGAAAATTTCTAGGAATATGAAGTAGGTAGTAACACATGAAACCTGATTTGGAAAAAGCTGATAACTTTTGGCTCTTCTTTAAAATATTCTTTAGTGACTCAATTTTCAAATAGAATTTTAAGTTTTGACCACTAAAGTCATTGGTCCAGAATAAGCAATTATGAACAGCAGATTTATATAAAATCTAAGAACTTTAACAGAACATTAAGACATCAATCCCCTTTTAAGACAGTTTAATTTGTTGTCACCTAGCAAAGCAGAGGCCTAAAGAATTCATTATGACAG
>PVKM010001389.1:0-78838 GCA_004027735.1 Carollia perspicillata | reverse complement strand
GGAAGAGGCAGCTCCATTTGGAAACACCCCCACCAGGATGCAGATGTTCCAGCAGCTGGCTGGGCAGCAGGCATGGCAGGAAGCTGCTCCAGCTTTGACCCCAAAACCCACGCCTCTTGCCCCAGCCCCTTCTTAACCTTTCACTCCAGTCTTTCCCTGCTTCTCTTACTCCTGCTCCTTCTACTCTTTCTGCCTCTTGCTCTGCCCTTGGCTGCATATCTCACCTCTTCTCTCTTCTGGCATATATTCATTCTCATTCTCTCTCTCTCTCTCTCTCTCTCTCTCTCTCTCTCTCTCTCTCTCTCTCTCTCTCTCTCTCTCTCTCTCTCTCTCCATTCCTCCCTCCACGTGTGGACACTCTGGTCCTGAATAGCTCATCTGGCTCATCTGGAAAGAAGAGCCAACCTGGCAGTATCTGAATCTTGTTCTTCTGGCCAAAAACAGGGCATGCAGACACAAGCAAAATGTGCTCAGAAGGACAGGAGGTATCTTATCTAAGAACATACTCCATTTCAATATTCCCTCCATTAGATAGATGGAAAAACAGAAGGAGATAATCAGCCCACTGAGCAGCTGGAACTCATGGGACACAGACATGAAATGATTTGCTTTTCCCCCAGTCCCTGTTTTCAGACAGGCTCTGTCAAATCCCCTTTCCCAAACATAATGATAATCCACACATATCTTGTTGCTGGCTAACCACTACCAATTGTTAAACAGCACAAGCGGGCTGAGCCTAGTTAAGAACTCTACCATACATCCAATGAGGCATCATCTGCTCCCTTCCCCCAGAACTGGTCAGGCTTTGGCCCAAAGGATGAGCAGATGAGAGGGGCAGCTTGGTCTTCTCTTCAGACATCTCCTACTCCACCACCTGCCCTTGGTGTGTTGGGTCAAAAAGGACAAATAGAAAAGATATAAAGTGTCTTCTACAATTATGGTACTCTATCGGTCCTTCTTCAAATTGACTGGCCACTGCTGTATGCTAGCTTCTAAACCTTGGCTCATTTGCTCTCTTCTGGTGGCTACATACAGTCTCTGAAGGTCACTCACAGGGCCTGCCCTTCACAGCCTCCTCAGGTGGAAGATTTGTCTTTGTTTCTCCCTGTTTTATCCTCCCATCACCCTCTCTACCTCTGCCACCGGACTCTTCTCCCCAAGCTGCTAATTCCTGGGTGGATCAACCAAGTAGTGGAAGGTGCCTACTGCAAAGGCAAGTCATGCAAGCCGGAGGTACGACCCAACTTTTACATTTCAGAATATTCTTTGGCTGGAAACTCCAGAGTTCCATGTTCTGGTTTCTTATTAGCTAGTTGGATGTCAACTGACCTTTGAAGGTAGAAGAACTTAATTCAAATTCTAGGTCATAGCTCGCTGAGTTACTTTGGCCAGTTATCAGCCTCTTTTGTACCCCAATTGCTTCATTTGCAAAATTGGGATAATAATAATTTCCATTTACTGCTGCTAAATATGACCACACTTAGCATAGGACTGGCATAAAATCAATGTCCAATAACTACTAGGTGCATTATCTTGCCTTTTGGAGCCCAATGTTCCTCACACTTAAAATAAAGAGGGTTGTGAGCTCCCAAGTTTCTTTGTAGCTTTCAATTCTCTGGAGAGTGTACACATTTACCCCCACCAAAGGGATGTTAGCTATGTCTGTGTTGACAGGGACACAAATCTCCTTCCATGTCTTCCCAAGTGTGTTTATTGAGTGAAGAGGCTGGGGGACTCAGCTATCAAAAATCCAACCCCTTTGTGAGTCAGTAGCATCAGTAAGGACTTAGCTTACACACTGAAGCTGGTTCCCTCATTAAGCCTAAGAAAGAATGAGGATGGACAATTCATATTGTCCATGACCAGCACTAGAGGTGCAATACCCAAAAGATACTCTACACAAAGGGGTCAGGGCTGCTGCCTGGGTACCTGGAAAACAATAATTTCTTACTGTGATTTTTTATCTCCTAAGTCACAAACCACACACCAACCACACAATCCATCTCTAAATGATTCAAAAATTGCAGTATCATTCTCCTGCTATATTTTGGGGAAATGTAGAACAGAAAAGGAACTTCTTTGCCCAAGGTCACACAGTATCCAGAATTAAAACTTTCTTTATCCTGTAATTAGTCTAATGGCTAACTTGCCTCCAAAGCACTTTTCTCCCTAGCTTGGGCTATGCTCAGGCTCTCCTAGGAGCAAGGAGAGAGGATCTGAGACCTTGGAGATGACTTTTACTTTGTTCTCACACCAAGCCGGTCAGACTCTAGGAGCCACTGAGACTCTGTGAAGGGGGAGCAGAGCTTTACAGGTTTGGGATAAGGCCAATTCAGAGCATTCTCCACTCTCCCTGGGTTTCCAGTGAAGACAAAGCACCACAACCTTGGGACACCAGAAAGAACTCAACAATGTACTGGATTTCCTGAAAACCATGAAAAACTTGGTCAGGCAGAGGACACACCAACAGCTTTTTTGATGAGTTCAATGTAAATGGATTAGAAACAGATGGATAAAGTTTCCCTTCAAATACACATGTGCTAGAGAGTTATAGCTGAGGAAATGCTTAGACCTATGCATTTCCAGGGTCTAGGTCAACCCCAAACAGAGGGGGATGTTTTGCTGAGTCCCAAATGCTGGCTTCTTCTCCTGTCCCTAAAAATAACTGAGCTGTCCAGCTGCTGAATGGATATTTTCTCTTTTGGTTTTGTTTCACTTGGTTTTCTCACAAAGCACCAGGGTGATAAATGACTTCAAAACCTGATGGAATGTTCCAGAGGAATCAGGCATCCAGAAAAGTTTTTTTAAAAATCTGCCACTATGCTCACATCATTCTCCTCACCGGGCATCCTGCCCTTGAACATTACCTGTCGTTACTTCCCATCCATCAATATCAACCCCAAGGTCTACTTCCCCTGGGAACCCTTTTGGGATTATTTTGGTAATCATGGATATATATATCAATCATTGAAACAATATTTTGATCACCTAGTATGTGCCCACAGTATTCTGAGCACTCAGTGAAGGTCTAAGTCAAAATCCTTGCCCACAGTGAGTTTTTTATCTAATTAAGAAGCTCCTAAAAACTCATGAAGCAATTAAGAGATCATATCATGTACTATGGGGGAATCAAAATTAATGATACAAGCATTAGGTGGCTTTAGGAATTCAAAGAATAGAGAAGACACTGTATATATTAAAGAGGGAAGAAATAGTGGTAATAACCAACATCCTTAAACTTCTGTGTTTAGAGGACTTTTACAAATGTTTTCTCTTTGGATCTTCACAAAAGTTGTTTAACATAGACAGGAATGGGTTTTACAGATGGGAAACAGGGACTTGGGAAGATCAAATGTCTTGTTCAAGGTCACACCACTAGCAGTGGTGAAGCAGGATTAGGGCCCAGCCCATGACTGCTAGCCCAGGTACCTTTGCCTCTGTCACATCTCTTCTTACAAAGATAGTTAAAGTCAGACAGGTGAGGCTCCCTGAGTGATTATGGCCTTATCCTGGAACCTCCCTGTACCTTGAACCTCCTGGACATTTCTGAATGTGTCCAAAGTTGACTTGCATGCCCCATCTTAACATTTTGTTAATGAATTGCACTCACGTGAGATTTTCCACTTTTTGCTCCCATTTTTAAAGATTCAGCAAAACTCTGTACCTTGGATTTCCCCAATCTAAAATGTTTTCTACTTCTTTGGAACAAATAGAACTTACTGCTTGTATCTCTTACCTGTCGACTAATTATGCACTGGGCCGCACATCACTTCTGCTGTCATCTTGGACTTTTATTTATGTTACCTAAGGTTATGTTTAGCACATCCATGTTTCATCTTCTGTGGAGATAAGCTATTCTCTGAGGAGAGCTTTTAGACTGATACATGTTCCTGTTTCAAGAGTGGCCCAATGCTCTGCTGAGTAAATATATGTTAATAAGAGTAAAAATTTCCATCCTATGATGGTGACTTCCACATTTTCAGCCCCATCTGGTTGTGGGACTCTACCTTCACATTCCACATGCTTCTTAAGCACCCCTTGTTAAAAATGATACTATCTTCCCCTAAAATTAGCTTTGCTAATTTTTTCTAGGGGTTTCTCTTCATGTCATTCTCCCAACTAGACTCCAAAGGTAATTGTCAGTTTTGATTCTGACCCCCTGAATTGTTCACTTGAAGTTTCTCATGTACAGAAGGGGACCTGTCATGTGCTGGACCATCTAGCAGAGATAAAGAACATTCCTAGATGAGCTCCCTGTCCAATGGAAGGACAAGATACACAAACAATCAGACAACAATGCAAACCCTGTGTCATGAGTTTGAGCTACAAGTACCGTGGGGATGACAAATGCTTCCCTGAGGAGGATTCAAGTGAGCCTAGGGGGCAAGGAGGGCTGAGCTGGGAGGAGGAGAAAGGAAACGCTCTATGGCCTGCCCTGTGGGGAGGGAAGAGAAGAAAACATGTGTGATTCCTGCTGTCAGGCATCAGGAGTCCTGCAGTGGGAAGGCTGGGTGGGACAGGAGCAAGGAAATGTTGAGATCCAAAAGAGGTTAAGTTATGTCTAATGGGGCTGGCTCAGGAATTGAGAACAGAAATACTGGACTTCCTTTCACTTCTCTTCCAGAAGAGCCAGGAGTACGTAGTCTCTCCATGACAGGATTCTGGGGTTGTTCTTACCTGACCAAGGTGCATGCTTCAACAGCTACATTGTCGGACAGAAACAGCACTCAGCACAAGCCTTCCACACTGCCTTTGAGAACCTTTTATTTTTCTATTCTCTTGGTTAAACTAGAAACTATGATTTGCGTCTGTAACTTACCAAAGTCTAATGTTAATTGGAAACTTTACCCTTTTCCTGGATAGAAACAAGACCTCAGAGCATGATTACTTTATTTATACTCTCCTAATGTGCCACTTTTTTAAATCCTCACCCAAGGATATGTTTATGTTTACTGATTTTAGAGAGAGAAAGGGAGGGAGGGAGAAACATGGATGTGAAAGAGAAACATTGATCTGCTGCTTCCCATACATGACCCTACCAGGAATTGAACCCACAACCTAGGTATGTGCCCTGACCAGAAATTGAACCCACAAACTTTTGGTGTGCAGGATGACACTCTACCCAACCGAGACACCCAACCAGGTAACTTTTCATCTATTTTAATTCCACATTAACTTTAAACCTCATAATGCAAAATAATCATTTTTATACAATCAAAACTCGTTTATATTTGGTCATATAATTACTTTGTTTTTTACTACTCATTCCTTCTTATATCCTTATTCTTCCGTTTGAACTCCTTTTACTTCCACCTGAAGAATGCCCTTAGCTTCTCATTTAGTGTGAAATTGCTGATGACAAGTTCCCTTTGTGTGCCTGAGAAGGCCTTAATTTTACCTTCATTCCTGAAAAACAATGTCTCAGAGAATAACAGTCTCGATTGGCAGTTACTTTCTTTTAGGACATTGGAAATATTATGAGATTGTCTTTGGTTTTCTTCCTTTCCTTTTCCCATCATTGCACTTTGAAAGTAATCTATCTTCCACCCACGGCTGCTCATAAAAGTTTCTTTTGTTTTTGGTTTTCTGCAATTTTTAAATGATGAGCTATGTTAGATTTTTATTTATTTTTTTGTTTGTGGTTCATAGCATTTTAAAACTTTGGCTTAATGTTTTTTTTTAATGATGGAAATTTTTCAGATATTATTTCTTGAAATATTCTTTCTCCTCCATTCCCTCTTCTATTTTGGGGGATTCAATTAAACATAGGTAGAACATATCACTCTTTTTCCTATGTCTCTTGCCCTCTTTTCTGGTTTTGTTTTTTTTTTACTTTTTATATGACTAGACTTCAGTCTAGATATCTTCTCATCAATAATCCAGAGAGAGTTAACTAATCTCTCTTTAATTATATCTAATCTTCAGGTAAACCATTCCATAAAGTTCCTAACTTAGGGTATCATTTTTTTCTACAACTTCTATATAACTAAGTTCTAAAATCCATTATATCGATTTTATAGTTGCTCGTTCTCTGTTGAATTTTCTATCCCATTTTAATTGCTTGAAAATAGAAAATATAATTATTTAAAGTTGGTGCCTAATGTAGACTTTTACTCTCTTGAGGACAATAATAATCTTGGATTACCATAACCCAGTTACAGGTACCAGGAATTTATGGGCCACCCATTAGCTTAAGCTACACTGGAGTTTTGAGAGGGTTCTCTTACTTTTAGTCACCTGTATTCCTAAGTATACCCTTTCAAAGTCCCAACCCAAGTTGAGGGAAACTTACCAGTGCTACCTCTCTGGATTTTGAGCTTCTCCTGAGAAATCCTTCACTACTTTGTTAGCTTTCCAATGTTTTCAAACCGCTCCTTTTTATTATTTTTGTTCATCTTTCCTAGTCCTCAGCAGAAGTGTTTGTCTAAATTAACTAGTTTACCAATTTTGGCACTGTCCCACATCTGACATCTAGAAATTCTATACTGCACTCTGACTCCAGAGAAACTTCTGCTCACACTCACCCCTTCTCCAAAGATATGTTACTCCCAAAGGGAGTTGCAAGAACTGTAGTTTGCTACCCAGGGACTCAACTCCAAGTCACCTCTGCACCAATCTAGCCTTGGATTCACATCTCAGTACTAATACCTGGGTCACTCTCTTATTCTTGAGACCAAATAATACCCACCTTGATTCTGGTAAACTCATCAGTGCCCTTTTCTTTGCACCTAAAAGTATTCCCTATTCTCTATATCTCTAGGACTGTGTTCCTAGCCTTGAACTACAGCAGTCTGCAGTTATAATAACGTCAGGACCCTGAGACCTGCCAATGTTCCTGCTGGCCAGGTCATTGGTTGCTGATACATGATCCCTCCTCCTGCCCTTTTTAGGACTTCCCTGAGGCTATGTGTCAGGACTCTATCGTAAGAGTCTCTCTTGCAAAGCTGGCCCTCCACCTCCCCCTGCCCTTAGGTTTGCCCATCCAGAATTGTCCTCCATCTAGTTGGGATCCAGCTCCAGATAAGTCTGTCTGGGACTCTAACTCCAATCATAGCTTCCCTCTGTGCAAGCAACCCCACCAGGAGGCAACCTGGCTACAGCATGAGGTCAAAGACCTGAACCACAATGAGGGACACTGTACAGCATTCATTCATTCATTTATTCATTCATTTTCTTCTTCATGACCTGGATTTCATAGTGAGAGGGGGTAGGCACCTTTGTTAGAAAGTAAAACATAACATTAAGTGTCTAATTAGTAATAGGTTAACTACTCGAAAGCCATTGGCTTTAATCTTATCACCAAGTTGTCTTTTCAATTTTGACTCCATACTGGTAATACTAGATTTGGGAAATCAATTTGTCCAGGGCATAGCTAAAAACTATACAAACTTATTCCTATGATAATAACTGTTGGAAATAAACACAGTATCATTTTTATGTAAAATGACTTTAGTGGGAGCTTTGCTTTATTTACTTACCAGCAAGCATTTACTTCCGTTAGCTCTGAACTGGGGATACAGAGAAAAGGAACATGGGCATTGTCCTCCAGGGTTTCCTAGTCAGTGCATTGTGCTAAGGGCCGTGATGGAAGGAAGCATGCATGGGGGGCGGCAGGGGGGCCTGAGTCTCTGTGGAACGAGAAGTCAAGGAGAGTGCTTTGAACACTGGCACTGGGATTGTACTTGGCAGTCAGCAGTCAGCAGGATTCTTTCCCCATCTCCGCTTCCTGCTTTCTTTCTGTCACTACCCACTAACTTTATAGATACCCTTTTCAAACTGCAAAAACAAAATTAAGCTCTGTGAGCCTCAGTGATTGTTTACTCTAAATTAGTAGAGTTTTAATGAGATTTAAGAGGGCTGTTTTTCTCCTTACAGTCAAGCGGGCCTATGCACTGCCCATGAGGTTCCTGGAATAAGATACTGTTTTGCTTCTTTAGTCCCTTATCCCACCTGCTCAGTTTCCTCACTCAAATGTTTATTTCCTATTGGACAAGCTGAACTAAAGTCCTTCAAAGTCCCCCATAGAGGCTGGGAGGCCATACCCTCTAATAACTCTGTTCTCTTTCTCAATTTATTTACCACGCAGTATAAGTATTTAAGCATCTCCAACTATCTAGCTGGTCTTTAGGTATTCAAGACTTTTCAAAATTAGGTTCCTAGGATAAATATGCTTGCAATCTAGGTGGGTAGAAAAGAGATATTTCCATGATAACCTAGGCACTAAACAATTATTTATTGCACAAATAGTTATTAGTTATTGAGGATGTGTCAGGAGTTGCACAAGACATCAGAGCCCTAGGCCACTAGGACAAATAGACAAGCCAAGACAAGACTACAGTGTTGGAAGCAGAGGACCAAGTAAGATTTCCTCAGCACAACAAGTAAATAGATGACACTAGAGCTGTCCTGGAATCTGAAAGACTCCCACACCCAGCCCATCACAGCCTCAATATGACTCTTCTCTCCTAAATTCCTGTCCTTGCAGGTTCAGTGTGTACCTGCATGGCCGCACCTGATGTAAGCCCCAACTCTTGATGTGCACTGAGCATCTTACATCTCCCTTAAAGAGCCTGAACAATGCAACGGGAGAAGCCCACTCCTCAGACCTCCAGCTGCCTGGTGGGGAGGGGAAGAGGCCACCCTGTCTGCCTCCCGAGGTCTGAGTCCACCACACATACAGGCTGTGCCCAAAAGCAGACTGTGGATGGAGATGTGGATCATAATTGTTAGAACCAAATTACTTCTGCTGAAAATAAGGGGTTTCTCTGGAGGCATATGGCTGCTGGAGAAGCTGTTAGAGGCCTGGGAAGAGGAAAGGGAAGGCAGCTTCTGAGGCAGGCAGAATTTGGACCCTTCCTAGTGGCTGGGGAGAAAGGTCCATCCATCTGTCATCACCCTCCCACACTCTGGCCCCCCAGATCTGGGTCAGGACAAGTGGGTGGTAAGAAGGAAGAGAGGTACAAAGCAACAACCCTCAGGTGACAAACAGGGAAAAGGCCATGGGACAGATTGCTCCTCTGGGGGACACTGCAAACTGTGCCAACACTTCATGCAAATATAGCTCATATTTACACAAATACCCACAAGGGCTCTCTCAGTAGCCAGAGGCAACAAAGCAAGTTCTGAGGGAAGAGGGTGTCTGACTTCCATTCTCACTCCAATTTTGACCTCCTTACCTTTCTCTCCTACAGTTGAAGGGTTGGGACAAAAGGGTTCAACTGTTGGGCCTTTAGTAATCTCAGCCCCAACTACAAACAGACACAAAAACCTTTAGCAGGACCCTTTAAGGGCAGCTGGCCTCCCTGCATTTAGATGCCAAACCCAGATACTCCACGACTTCTTGCTGTCCCTTGCTGGCTCCACCCTGCTCTCGCTTCCCTGAGCAGTGCCCCATGCCACAAACCTTTCTTCTCCCTTCTCTGTTTTCTACCCAACTTATTCCTCACCTCGGGACCCTGAGAGGTGACTAATGCTAACTTGACATGTATTTCCTGCTAAGTCAGTCAAATGTCATACACATTTGAAAAGGTATCTTAATCTAAAGGTAAGTGTCCATAAAAGAATGCCAAGCTGATATTAATTTTGGATGAGGGGAGGCAGAGTCCTCTGTTGGGCTTCCAAAGCCAACTGCACAAGCAACCCTTCCCCTCACCCTGACATTGCCAATGAGGATCCCATCCCAAGCTGACTCCTCCCTTCCTGGGAATCCTCAATTCTGCTTGTTAGTTTTTATTTCCCAAGAGATTCTGCACCTGAGGCAACTCCCTTGAAGGAAAGAAAAAGACTAAATTTTGAGGAAATAACTTCCCTGGAGGCCTGACCAAGGCTGGCTTCTGGAATTCATTTTCCAGCTAAGCACTTTAGAATCATGTTCCTCGTGGTTATTAGCACGAGTGACAACAGCCTTTTCCTCCCTGAGCCACGCAGATTAAGGAAACCTAAGACGACATTTCTAAAAGTGTTTCCATTTCAACCCACAGAGAATCAATACAAGAGAAGAGCATTGCCTTAAACGCTAATGTTATCCAAACTCAAATTCATTTTTGATGGATTGGTGGTGGCTGGGTTTTCTTAAGGCGAGCCCAGGATAAATTTACACACTTCCTGAGACTCTTTTTTGTCCCACCTCTACCCCCAGCACATGGAGAGAGCACGAAGCAAATGACACACTCACACCCTTGGCCCCTTCAGGCCACACATCTGTGTAGGGGGAATTGAGGTACCTCTTTCTAGCAAAGAGGCCCTGGAGCTCTGCTGCCTCATCAGCCAGCATTGACTCAGTGACTGAGGGGCCTGCAGTCTGATGAGAGATAGGTGGCACAAGCCGCGGAGCCTTGGACAGAGGGTGTAGATACACACACGGGGACTACCTGCTGTCACTGTTTGACCCAGCCCCCTCTTGACCCCCAGCCCCCAGTCCCAGACCCCACTGCTGGGGTCCCTAGATTCCTACTGCCACCACCACTGTGCATTCAAGCTCAGCCCTGACCACCAGGTCAAGCTCAGGATCAAGAATGGCTTGAAGTAGAAGGGGTTAACAAAGGAATAGTCCCACATTTTCAGGCTCAGCATCCCATTAATGCTGGCCTCAGATGTCTGCCTGGCTCTGCTTCCACTTCCTGAGTGCCTTTGCTTTCTTATTCCTTAGGACTCAGCTCAGGCACCAAAACCCTCTTTCCATGACTGACTTCTTGAGTCGGCCTCTTCTGTCTCTCATCAGGCACACCTTCTCTGAAATTCTGACAACCCCAAAATGTAGGTTGTTTCTGTATCTCCAGTGCTATCATGTGAACTACTTGATGGTAAGGTCCATGTCTTACTCAGCAGATCTGAGAGAGTGACTGACACACAGTAGATTATTTAAAAAATAAAAAAGGAAGGAAGGAAGGAAGGAAGGAAGGAAGGAAGGAAGGAAGGAAGGAAGGAAGGAAGGAAGGAAAACCCAGGTACCCAATTAATAAGCAAATCTTCTGTTTTCATTCCTGAGATTACATTGAAAAACTTGAATATTTTTTTTCAATGTGACAGTAGTTCCTGCCATCAAAAGGCAGATTTTTTCTGGCCTTTCCATCAGGACGTGGCTGTGTGACTTTCTTTGCTCAGTGGAACATTATAGCAAATATGATCCCATCAGAGCCTTAGACAGCTCTTGCTCAATGAACCTCACCTTTCTTGCTGCGAGGAATCTTGCAACCACCATGTAAACAAGCCTGAACCTTCCCATAGAAGGGTGGGAAACCCATGGAGAGGAAAGCCTGGCCATCACCACCATTGCTGAGGCCCTAGTTTGTGAGTCTATTCTAGACATTCCAGTCCCAGCTGCATGCCCAGATAAGAAGAACTCTGCAGAATCATGAGAAATAAATCATTACTGTTTTAAGACACTAAATGTTAGGGTTGTCTGCTTGAAAAATCTAACTGATAGAGTTCCTGTAGCTATGCCTGCTTCAGTGACCTGTTTCTCTCCCCATTGCCCATTCTCTGACCATTTTGAGCCCTTTTTTGTTCCTTCAACAAGCCAAGGTTTTTCTGCCTTGGGACCTTTGCATATGCTGTTCTCTCTCCTGGGCTTCTCTCTTCTATGTTCTTAACCTGGCTACCTCCATCTCATCCTTCAAGTCTTGGCTTTCTTGATCACCATGCTAAACTTTGTTCTCCATACTTTAGGTGGTTCTGCAACAACCCCCACCAAAGAGGGGGCAAATAAGAGAGCAACCCCTTACTTGCTCTCTATGCACTGTCTTCTTTATAGATCTTTTCATGACTCATAATTATTTCATGCATTTGTTTATTAGTTTTAGTCTATTCCCCTCCAAGCTTCAAGAAAGAGTGTCATCTGATTGTATAGCAGATTGTCCCAGGACCCAGCAGAGTTAATGGAATGTTTATTAATTTTTTGATGAAGAAAGGGAAGAAGAAAGCAAGCCATCCCAGTCCCTCCTAGAATGGGGCGCTTTTTGGCTCTTGGCATACCACTTTCAAATGCCAAAGTGCTTGTCCCTTGCTGTCAGCTGTCCCTGTGCCTTGAGACACTTTCCACCTATATACATGCTACTTGCCCCAGTACCCTGCTGCTGACTCAGCCCCTGTTACTGAAATGTGGCCTGTGACTATTGTACCAGTGAGGCACTGGATTTTATCACAGGCCGGAATCTCCTTCTGGAACTTCCCTTGAGGTAGCTCAGTCCCTCCAAGCCTCTGTTCTCATTCCCTCCATGGGCAACCTTGAATCCTATTCATATCAGATCTTCCTCATCCCGATGGTCTGAGCCCATTCCTGGGTAAGTCTTCAAATATGCTACTAACAGAAAAATGACCCAAAGGAGATTACAAACATGATACACAGATAAAACCAATTCTATACCCAGGAGCTGCAAGGTACTATTGGCATTTTTGATACATTGGAGTTGGTTCAGGCTAACCAAAGAGACAGCTGGGAAAATCAACACCAAAGCAGAGTTCTAATGGAAGACAGAAAAGTTCAGTTTAACCCCACCCTACCCTGCAACCATCATGAGAAATTACCGGACTGGGGGAGGTGTATGAGTGGTGTGGGCTGGAGAGGAAACATTGAGCCATCAATCAACAAACATGACAGAGGATCTGCTATGGGCCAGCCCTCAGATCTCCGTAAAAAATACAAAAGAAGGCAAAGACTAGCCATAATGAGGAAATCAGAGTCACCTACATGATAATCACGAATTAATCCAAGCCCCTGTGATGCTGTCTGGACCATGATGGGGATGCAGGAGGATCGGGCGGAGGCAAATGGGGTGAGGGTGCAGCCAGTGGGCAGGCCTTGCTGTGAGAAGGAGGCCTGGGAAGTGCCTGAGCAGGTATGGGCTGGGGCTCAGCCCAGGACAGGAAGTAGTGGGGTATAGTGTGGACTGAGCCCTCACCCTGAATCCTAACTGCTAACCCTGGTTCAACCACTACTCTCATTCTTGGGGGAAAGAGAAAGCTGAGATTCTAGCCCAGGAGAGCTACCTCCCCACAGCAACAGGACTTGATAGAAGGTCCCTGCACTTTATCAGTCCCATAGTATGACTGGGAAGGGCTTACCTGGCAAGATTTCATCTGTGAGAATTATGTCCAGCTGCCCTCTTTCCTCCTGCCTCTTCTGGTTTGAGCTCCATGCTGTTCCAGCCCTGGAAGCTGTCCCACTCCACCTGAGCATCTTCTGTCCAGCACTAGTGTGACTGCCCTCACCTATTGGGCTGGGTCTCATTTTGTTCATTGTTTTTCCAAAACAAAACTTACTGCCTCCAATGTGGTTACACTGGAAATTTACTGAATTATAAAGCCATCACAAAGCTCAGTGCTATCTGCTTTATTGTCATTATAATCACCGAGACAGAGCATACCGGAGGGATGGCACAGTTGTCATCATCACAGTGTATGGGAAGTAGTCATCCACCGTCTCCTGGAACAATGGTGACAGTCAGTCCAGACACCTGGTATGGCCATTGGATAAGCAGGAAAAGACCTGAGCCAATGACAGCGCAAATTCAAAGGTCAACTTCTTGAAAGTCTGGCGGGATCTAAATACTCCACCTTCCTAGTTGGTGAGAAACAAGAAAAGAAGTACATTACAAAAGCATCTTAGCATTGGTCATGGTCCCAGATTCCTTGTGCATGGTGGGGAACTGAGTTGAGGTGTAGGGCTTCTGCTCCAGGACAGGGCTGGACCCCGGATCAGAACAGGAAACTCCTCTAGAGGCTGAAGCCCCACTGATGGGTCCTTTTGTAGGAGCTGTGGGACTGCACATTCAGTCATATCCTGCAGTTTTAGGATGCAGTGATCAGATTGAGCCCAAGGAATCCAAAGAGGACACTGAGTCACTGCATTCCTCCAGAATAGCCTGGCATCTGGGTTGTCTTAGGGGCCCATCCTTGGCCTGGCCTTTGGTGGAATGGAGGGATCATGGTCAGAGAGACTATTACACAGGGGTCAGGAATACCTACCCTCTTTTTCAGATGGTTCACCCTCTGGAAGCTATAACCTAAGGAGGTACCACAACAGTGATATTAAGTAAAGAAATCAAAGTGGTATGCCTTTTGGGTGACATTTATAGATCTATAATTTATTTCTTCCTGAGGAAATTCCTTACTGCTCACCATATAAAATTAATGACTAATTTTGTGTTCCCAGGAAGTGAGGGTGATGTCTTTTTAGTTTGGTTGTTCCATAGCATCTAACCACATAAATGGCAAAAATAATTTCTGTGTCTGACTGAATGTGAGTGAGGCTATGTAAATGGTCATGAGAGACAGAAAATGGGAACACTGACTTGTGAGGGGAATGTAGCATTTGTTGTTAAAATATCCCTTTCTTTCCAGTTTTAGATTTAAGATAAACCAACTTTCATCCAGAAAAATAAAAACCAAGGCCTCTGAAATAGTCCAGCTTAACAAATATGTTCAAGACTGCCTATTTGTGATTGATTTGTTGGCTGATTCAATATGTTTATCAAGCCCCTACGAGGTGTAGGCAGAGAATAATGCCTGCCCACAGAACTGATGGGGAAATTGAGTGGGAACTAGAAAATTCAAGCCAGAGATGAACATTGCTAGAAAGACTGAAGTCAGGCAGTTGGATATGGGAAGAAGAAGTAAGGGCTTCCTTTTTACATCACCATCACATAATCAAAGTTGATGTTTCCTTACACTTAACGCATACCTTCTGCTTTCTCCGGTTGCAGCAGTCCATCCATTTTTTTCGTTCTGCAGTGTTGATTCTATACAATTTGTCTGGATTTAATTATGTAAACCTCATCTGGAAAATTTCAAGAATAAAAATCCAGTGTAGATCTCAGTTCCCCCTTGGAGCTAATCTCAGCTAATCACCTAACCCTGCTTCATCCAATATCAGTGTGCAGCTATGTCTATGACACCTGGTCTAGCTCCTAACTATAATTTATTTTTAACATGCTCTATTGTTTCCTGTGAGGAATTCTAGGTCCCTAACTATTTCTTCAAGAAACCAGCTCTTCTCCTTCTTTTGGTCTCCCTGTGTAGGACAGAGTATACAGTTGAATCTTTTTTAAAAAAATCTCAAATGTGTGCCTCAAAGGGTAAATGAATGTATCATCTAATAGTTCTCCTAGAAATGGGAAGACCTTGCAGTTGGTAACTGAGCCATGTAAAAGTTAATTTATACTAAAATGTAAATGGCTGATCATTGTAAACAGTTATTTCTGCAGGATGACATTTGCATTCAGTCAGGGATCTCCAGAGTCTTAACCCAGAGAAATGTGTTATAGTTAGTCATTAAGTTAGACAAATGTAACCTAAATTCATGGTGTTTTCACCCATTTAACCCACTGACAAGTTCTGGCTCCCTTTCACAATATCATCACTGCCCCCAGTTGATTTGATAGTGGTGTCATGAGAAGCCTGCATGTTTGATGAGACTCAAGGCTAGGAGGCATATACGTACATTCATGCTAGCAAGCTCTGACTTGCCCAAGGTTAAGGTGGTGAGAAAGCAATCACCACCATGCCCACAACTGCCTGCACATACACACACACAACCATCCCTGGAAGTCTTACCATTTTTCACAGAACTGTTTCTCCAAGGAGAGAGTGGGTTGTTAAGATAAACTCCTTTAAAGTTTGTGTGCCTGCCAGCCACTGATGCAAGGAGCATAATTAAGATGGAAAACAACCAAATCCTGAGAGGAGCAGAGGCAGAACAAGCCTGGGCCGCCTAGGTGAAAAGGCCTCTCTCCCCTGTGGCTCTGTGCTCAAGTGCTCTCCACAAGCAAAGAAATCAGTGAAAGTGGAAAGAAACACATGAATAAAACAAAAGGTATTATTTATGGAGCTCTGTTGGGTATGCCCTCTACTGCCCCCTCCTGGCTTGAGCACAGGGCTCACCTTCCTTTCTGGGGCTGGGTCAACGTGGTCCACTATATTCTTTCCCACAGGTCCAACCCAGATGCTGTGAGCCAAGTGAGCTCAGGTGGAATGGTACTGAGAGCTCAGCAGAAGGGCAGGTGGCAAAGGAAAGGATGCCCAGAGGAAGGCTAAGGAAATTTTGAGAACTACAGGGCCAACTTCAAATCAGTGACCAAGAACCCCAAAGAGTTGTGATGAAGCCAGCATTGGCTCCAGTTCTGAGAGCCCCAGAACTACAGCTCAGAGGCTGGAAATGATCTGGACAGCAGGATGATCCAGATGGCAGGTGTTATAAAATTCAGGTATGGGCAGCATTCTGATGTGAGGGTGTCTAAGCCAGAAGCTGGCCACCAGCTTGGGAAATGAGGAACAGGGTCCCAACCCACCAAATCTAGGCAAAAACTTGCCAGAGAGTCAAGGCCAAACCCAGATGGCCTGGACTTTAAGACAACGTTCTGTCTCTTCCAAAGAACTGATGGCAAGGTAGAAAACAGTGACAGAAAACCACCCTGAATGTGTCACTGGGCCTGAAGGGGACAAGTTTCAGAATCAGGTAGATGTGGGCTGGGATCCAGCCTGTTCTTCATGTGAAAAATGGGGAAAATAACTCCCTATGGAGCCGTTGCAAGACTACATGAGATAATAAATGAGAAGTGATTAATACAGAGCCTGGCTCATATTCATACTATTATGATGGTGCTGATGCTAGAGATGAGGCTACTGGTATTGAAGGGAAAATTTTAACAATGACATTTAGGGCTACAGCCACACCATCTCTTTCAGATTCGACTGACTCACCGGGCAGAGGTGCCTAATAGCTGTAGGCTGACGCCTGCACCAGCTCCAGTTGTCCACTGGTGGAGCTGGCAGAAGCTAGGCTTGGGGACACAGGCAGCTCATCTCTCTTCCCATAGATACCATCACTGGCTCAGACTATAGACTTAAAACGCACATTAGTGATCAGCTTGCCTGTACAAGGCCAGTGATCTGCACAAGATCAGCCAGCTGGTTTGTAACAGAGCAAGTACCAGAGGTGAGGCCTCCTAACCCAGAGCCTCGTGTTCTTGCCATTCTGCTGGAGTTCCTTCACCCCCATAATGAGCAGGATGCAAGAAAGCATCCACACCTAATGCTCTCCTTCCCTCAGGGCCCCTCCTATCAGCACACAGATCTGTCCTCCTAGAATTGGGCAAATGGTCCTTGGGTAACAGGCCTGTGCTAATGAGGAGGCCAGGCATGGAGAAGCTGCACACATTGTGTGAGCATTCCCTTACTGGATGCAGAAGCCACCTTCTCACTGAGGCATGGGGAATGGCTGCGAATTCCCCTGGCGAGCATGGGGAAGTGCCAGCTGTCCCCCAGGAATTCAGGCGCCAGTCCATCCTCTTCCTCCCTATCATTCTTGCTGTCGTGAGACACCAACTACTCTATTCCAAACACGATGCATGAATCAGAACAAAAACTCTGTTTCTTAAATTCATAACTGAAAAACAACAGCATTTACATTTGTTATTTTTGTCTAGAATACAAGGGCAGTCTATGAATAAAACATACACAGTTGGAGAGGAGGAGCCTGCTCATCCCACAGCTCTCTGCCAACCCAAAGTCCAACTGAACTGTCTTCGTGACTTTCCATGGTTAAGAGCACACTGCCAGCCAACTTGTGGTGTAATCAATGTCTGGGGTACTGAATTCAGCTCTTCCTGGAGCTGGTTTTAGTTATTGATTTAAAGGAGTTAAACTGAAATGAATTCACTTAACTCCATGAATTACTGGGTTGAGTACAGTTATTTGAAGTAAAGTAAAATGAAGTGTATGTAGGTTAGTTCACTTTTAGACTCAGGGTAACCAGGGTTTTTAACACCGGGTTGATGACCAATGGATCTAGATGTGGGCCTTGAGTGACTGAGCACTCTGGAAAACTGGCATCAAGATCCGGTCCTGGGCAAAGCTCCTGCCAGTCCTGCAGGTAAAGGCCCCTGTAGGGAAAGGAATTCTAGGTCTGCCTTCAGGGAGTTCATCACACATCATACACAGATCGAGAAGAGCCAGGAATCTGAAGGTGCTTCACCACTTGGGCAGATCCTATGAAATGCAGGTCTTGATTATACCCTAACCTCTTAATTTAACTCAGTCTTCTCTGTGACTGTAGAATTCAGTTGTTGGTCTCAAAATTAAGAACTGTATGCAGATGGAGCTGCTGAAAGGGAAGCCCATGTGGAGCAAATCACACAAACCTAAAGACTATTTTAGGCACTCTCTCTGCGTCTTCTACTCTTCTTCTGTGTGAAATTAAATGTGCTCTGCACGGTGAATGTTCACATCTACCCCTGCCCCCCACCGAGAACATGATTTCTACTGCTATCAATTCTTCCTTCCAATTCCCATTGTTACATAAACGGAGTATCTTGGAAATAGGCATATGTCTTAAAAATAGGCCTATGTATATAATTTAGCTGTGAATATGGCATTCAAGTAGTCTCCTACTTAAGAGTGGGCTCTGTTCCAAAAGTTTGAGTGAATGTCAGTTTCCTGGTACTCAAAATGTATTTTCCCATAGAAACTATGCTGCGCATGGGGGTTAGGTGCCCTGGCAGCCCTCAGAAGTCTATTAAAGCCCCATGTACCAGGAGTGCAATTGTGTCCTAATTGTACCCTAAACTCTGATACGTTTCTATTGGAGAGCACATGTAGAGTCCTAACTGGAGACTCCTCCCTCCAAATCCACCTCTGCTGCTTGTAGGAGTGGTCACAGGATGTCCCCAGGTGCTCAGAGAGATGGATCCTGCAAGTTCCAAACCCCACCCCTGGTATTCACCAGTCTTCCCCTTTACTTCTACAGAAGTAAACAGTTAAATGTTGTTAATAGTTAAATGTTTTTCCCCACAACACACCACTAAAAAGCAGGCAATTAGACAGACACCCAACCAGGTTGTCCTGCCCTGAGGGAGAGAGAAAAATGGAGGAAGACCTCACCTGGGAGGAGGCAGGTGGCTACCCTCGTATGCTGGATCAAGCTTCGGTAGCTGGTGGAGAGAGAGAGGGAGGCCCAAAGGAGGTAGGTGGGAGGGTGCCCAAGACTCACTTTGTTGTCTCAAAAAGCACCCTTAGTACCAAGAACTACAGCAAACACATCCAAGAAAAAACACACTATATATAGGGGCTCAAGTTCAAAACATAAAACTGTATGTGTCCCTTTAAAAAGACAATCATCCCTGGGTACATTATTAGGTGAAAAACAGAACACCACAAAATAAGAAAGTGTGAGAAAGGAGGTGCCATACCGGACTGAGTGTGAGTCCCCTCTCAGGGCACCAGATACACCACCCAGCACATCCCCAGGCTTCTGCCAGCCCTTGGCAGCTCTGGCACCTCACACCAGACCTGAGCAGAGGTCCCCTTGGGTTCTCCAACAAGGTGATTTCTCAATTGTTCCTGACTATAGTTTTTTTATTTTTAATTTTAGGTTTTGTTTGGTTTTTAGCATATAGCCTGAAGTCACCTAATCAATGAAGAATTTATATAAATAATGTTTGGAGACATAGAGTCCATTTTTCCATTATTTATGACCATAAAGTAGATAACTCATCCTCACAGCTTTCGTAAATTCTGTCTCCAACTTCCCCTGTAGTGCTACAGAAAGACAAATATTTTCACACCCAAAGTTTTGGGACTACTTCTAATTGTCCAGGATTTCCTTTCCTTGCTGAGTAAGCTCCACCAAGCTGAGGGAAAAACAACTCGGTGCCTCTTACGCCGCAGGAGAAACACAAGGGGTGACTGAGCCCACCTGTTCTCTCGAAAAATCCCCTGTAGGCATCATCTCTGAAAAAAATGCAGGCTTCTACCAGCAACAGATGAATGGGTAAACAAAATGTAATACTCACTTGCGAAGAACTATTATTATTCAGCTTTAAAAAAGGAAGGAAATTCTAACACTTGCTACAACATGGATGAACCTTGAAAATGTTATGCAAAGTGAAATAAGCCAGTTGCAAAAGGGCAAATATTGTGTGCATCCATTTATATGCAGTAGCTAGAGTAGTCAAATTCACAGGGACAGAACGTAGAACAGTGGTTCTCAGGGTGTGGGGGAGGGAGAGGAGCTGGGGAGGTATCATGTAAAGGGTTCAGAGTTCCCATTTGGGGTGATGGGAAAAGTTCTGGAAATGGAGAGTGGTGATGGTTGCCCAACAATGTGAATGCATTTACTGGCATGGAACTGCATACTTAAAACAGTTAAAATGGCAACTTTTATGGTATATATATTTTACCCCAGACAACAATATTATTTGGGCTTCCCACCTCTGCTCAACTCTCCCCTGCATTCCAAAACCACATAGTATTGAGAGATGACTACAAGTCAAGCATTACTGCAGGTTGGGGGAGGGGGCAGGATTGCAAGTTAAATCAGAATATCAGAGGAGGATTCATATGAAGTTGAAATTTGATCCAGGATTTGAAGTGGAAGAGTGAGTAAGCCTTGCCAATACACAGCAAGAGCATTCCCGGCAGAGAATAGCTAGTGCAAAGGCCCCGAGACACTTTATGCCTGGATGGGTAGGGACCGAAACGATGCTGAGGGAGTCTGCATGGTTGTGAGTGCAGCAGTGCTGAAATTTCCAAGCAGAGCTATTCTGCGGGCAGTTAATCCTGGATCCCTCAGTGGTCAGAGGTAAAGATAACCAACCAAGTTTCATCCAGATGGAAGCAAGGAAGCTATGACACAGGCTACACACAGTCTTAACTTAATTGCTGTTTTCTCTAAGGCACCACACCACACCTTCTCTTGTGGCCAGTGAGGCAGAATTTGGGCCTCTGGTCCAATTTATGCAGAGACAAAACTTTCCTTCTCCCGTCTTGGTGTGAAGCTGGGTACTCCTTAAACAGGCTTTCAACATCTTTCTAGCCCAGCCACCTCTAGGAGGAAGTGAAGCCTTCATTTTCTTTTGGCTGAATACAGGAGTGAATTGGTTAACAAGCAATATACGTGACACAGAGTCTGGGGCTAGAATATGCAGGGAGCATTCCAGGGGTTCTTAGAGGTCAGATGGGAGGGGAGAATTCACAGCAAACTTGACAAGGATCAGCATTTGTGTTACTAGACAGGGGCTGTGCAAACGAAATATGTTGTGGGGCCAGTTCCAAGCACATGCCTGGAAAGGTGAGGTTGAATGGGGGTCCCTATTGAAATTATGTCCCAGGACTTGAGTTCAAAATACCAGAGTGCATCTCATCCACATGCTGAGATTGTACCCCAGGGTCTCAACAAATGCTAAGTCTTCTGTTCTTCTTAAATCCATTCATTTTTGTTGGTGCCCTCACTGGGAAAGAGGGAGTTGGGAATGCCTGTGTATTTTCAAGAATTCTCACTACTTTAGTGAGCAATTTTATCATACAAAGTTGTATTTAGCATCTGGGCTTCCAAACCATGTTGAGGGTATTTCAGAACATTTAATATATTGTATTTCATTCTGTTTCCAAACTATATATCACTCCTCTCAAAGAGACCATGACTTCATCAAAGAAAACAAGGATGTTTTATCCTTTGTTATAGCCTATGTTCGCAGCACAGCATCTAACCATAATTGGTGCTCAGTATTTATGGAATAAATCAATGACTATTACTGATGCAACCAGAATGAGGTTTCAGTGTTACAATGTGACTTAATGCCCCACTCTTCCTGCTGTCCTTAGGCGGACCGGTGGGAATGGTTCCATTTTACAGATTAGTTACATTAGGGGTTTGTTAGTTACCTATTGGCGCATAACAAATTACTCCAAAACTTAGCAACTTGAAGCAATGAACATTTATTATGTACTATTTCTGTGGTTTTCCATGTTCTGTGGATCAGGAATCTGAGAAAGGCTTGGCTGGGTCTCCTGTTTCAGGTTCTCCCGTGGGCTGTCCTCCAGGTGTCTGCTGCAGCAAGTCATCCCAAGGTCCAGGGAGGCCGGATCTGCTTCCAAACTCACAGAGCAGTTAGTGGCAGGATTTGCGCATTCACAGGCCATTAGACTGAGGGCCTCCGTTTCTCACGGCACTTAACCAGAGGCTACCCTCAGGTCTTTGCCGTGTTGGTCTCTCCACCATGGCGGCTTGCTTCATCAAAGCCAGCAAACCAAGAAGAGAGAAGACCAGCAAGTTAAGAATCAGAGCTTTGTATAACCTAATCTCAGCAATGATACCCCATGACTTTTGCAGTGTTCTATTCCTTAGAAGCAAGTCACTAGAGCCAGCCCACACAGAGGGTGTGAGCACCACGAGGCAGGTATCCTTGAGAGCCATTTGAGAAACAGCCTCCACAAGGGGCACTGGATGTACCTAAGTCCCTCAAGATTATATAGTAGATTTCAGGTTAGATTCAATTATTGGAGATTTGACCTCTCCACTTTCCTCCCTCCTCTCCACCCCTAAATGGTGCTGTGGGGCTGGCCTGGGGAGGAGACAAGAGGATTGGGAGGGAGAGGAGCAGAACAGTGAAGGAAGGAATCCTCCAATCCATTACCCAAATTTATACCAGATCAGAATTTACATTTTTCAAGTTATCAAACAGTTAGGCAGAAATCAGAAGTGACTGCAAGTATGGATTTATTACCAGTAATGCAAGAGTTGTTCCTAATGATAATTTAAAGCATTTCCATATAACACATCTGTTCAGTTCAAATTTGTAACCAGGGTCTGAAGAGAAGCATAGTGGCGATCAGGGAGCACAGAAGAGTTGCATTTGCCTGGTACTTTCTGCATAGGTTTTCCTGGTAGGGAAAGGAGTTGATGGGGTGGCTTAGGCCCCCAACAAACCCACTGCTGCACACCTAGCCTAAGACCCTAGCTTAGCTCTCACCATCCCTTATAGAAAGAGAAAGAGCTTGCGAAAACACAGTACTGGGCCTGGGAATGGGCTCTCAAATTGGAATGCTGAGTGGGTGGTTAATTTAGATGATTCTGGACCCAAAGGTCTTCCTCTCTTCCACCCATAATCCCCTCTGCCTAACCCCAATGTGCCCTCACCGTGGGGTTAGCTCCTCTTCATCTGCAAACCAAGCTTGACACAGAAAGTTTGAGGTATCTCCAGACCATCTCCACATCTCTGTCTAGTGTGTGTATGTGTTGGGGATGGGGAAGGGGAGGACCTGAAAATAGCAACATGTTATTGCAGGGCCCTTTAGACATACATGAAGCATGATAAGGACAATGAGAAATAAGAATGTATACCTGAGTTGGAAAGGGAGCAGGGTGAAGCAAGCGGCAGAAGGAAGGAGTATAGAATTCTACATCTGGTGCATTTTTTCCTCACTCTTCACATTAGATCTTTCCATTTGGGGAACAAGAAAGCTGAAGCTCAAAGAGATGCAGTCGCTTGTCCAAAGTGACATAGTGGTGGATCCAGAACATAGTCCCAGAGCGGCCTGGCTGTATCTTTGAAGACAACGGCGACATGGACATGCAGGAGGAGCATTGGCCTTCCTTATGAGAGGGGGCTGGCAAAATCACCCCTCTCCTTAGAGAAATACACACTCACATATGTATATAGATACACATACATACGTACTATATAAATATATAATATTTCTTGTTTCTGATTATTCAAACATTTTTTAGATGACACGTAATGATATCCCGAAGAGGCCCTCCCCACGAATGGAACACTGGAGTGTGTGATCATAAAATCTTCACAGGGGGGAGTGGAGGTGGCAGCAGGCCCTTTGTGATACTCAGGGCACAGCATCCCACCAGCCGCACCCCTGTGCTGTGAACAGAGGCTCCTTCAGACCAGAGTGTGAGTTGACAGTGACGCCTAAAAGGGACAGGGTCTGTGAAGCCCCAGGAGAGGGTCCTGGTTGCTGGGTGATGGAGACTCCTGGAGAGTTGGCGCCTGCCTACCACGGGGCCTCAGGAGAAATTGGGGTGAGTGTCCATCTAGCGACCTCAGGTGATGAGAGCAGCTGTACCTGGGAGTGGAATTGGTCTTTACAGCTGATCTTTTATTGAGAAGAAGGGGAGAAGTTCCAGGAGCAGAAGCCACCTGCAGAGAGTTGTGGTAGACAGGATGATGCCCATCAGCCCTCCTTCCCCGAAGGTGTCTGGGTCCTAACCCAGAGAATATGCTCCCAGAGAATATGCTCCCTCACATGGCAGAAGGAACATCGCTAATGGAAATGAAGGTTGCTGAGAGCTGACCTTCAACAGGAAAATTTTCCTGGGTTCCTCAGGTGGGCCCAATGGCATCACAAAGGTTTTAGAAAGATGAACGAGGGAGGCAGGAGTACCAGGTCACAATGAGGGGATGTGAGGACTCAACCAGCCATTGTTGGCTTTGAAGATGAAGGGGCACATGAGTCCAGGAATGTGGGTGACCTCTAGAAGCTAAGAAAAGGCAACATGGGAGAAAGATTCTCCCCAAGAGACTCCAAAGAAGGACGCAGCCCTGCCAACACGCAGATCTGAGCCCGCTGTGACCTGCGTCAGACTTCTGACCTCCAGAATTGTAAGATAATAAATGCGTGTTGTCTTAAGCCACTAAGCTTGTGGTTATTTGTGAAAGAAGCTATAGAAAACTAGTAGGAAGCAGTGCAAGGTTTTCTAAGTCCGGGGAGAAACTCTGTGGGGCCCTGAGAAGCAGCCGACTCCTCACCTGAGGGGGCACTGGGAGGAGTGAGGCGCATCCAGCCCCTCAAGGCAGCAGACGGCTTTCGGACAGTCTGCACAGGATGGGTTTGCTCCTAAGTCGCCAGGGCTGTCAGTGAGACCCAAACACAGCGAGAGAGGCTCTGGAGCCCTGTGGGGGAACTATGGAGTCCTCGTGTAAAAAAGGATTCAGGAACCACTAGCTAGTGACAGCCACCAAGAGCACTCTGCATCTTTGACCCTGCACCATCTGCACTGTTTTGTTTATTTTCCCCATAGTGACTGACATTTGAACACTTTCAGAAAAGGGTCTAGTGATTTGTTTCATGGACGATAATGATAATGAAACAAAGTGAAACAAATCAGCTCCCATTCCCTAGTCAGCCAGCAGGACTGCCAGCAACCTGGGAGAGAGGAACAGTGCTGGCAACAGGGGAGAAGCATAATCCTGATGGAGCCCTGAGAGAGGGAGAAAGAAAGTGCCTTTGAAGGCCAAGAGGAGGGTGTCCACACAGGCACAGAGCCAGGGCCCACAGGAAGCCGTGGGTGCATCCCCTGGAGGGAAACCTCTGTGCTCAGCTCGGGCCTGGTGTGAAGTTGGCACACAGCAAATGTGCACTGCTCTTATTATTATTATTATTGCTTAATAAGAAGGATGTCCTTTAAATGATGATCATCAGACTACCCACACATTAAAAAGAAGGCTTTACATTCTTTTATGTGATTATGTTATCGGATTCTTCCATCACCATGTTGACATGGTAGGACAGGTGGCGTTTTTCTGTTTTATAGACTTTAAAATGTCAAAATAAAAAACATACTTATTTTGATTGATCTTTGGGGTCGAGGATCTCAGTGGGCACCACTGTCAAGAGAGCCTGGGGCAGAGAAGGAGGAGATTCAGCAGGATGGTGAGGACAATGGTCTGGGAGCACCTGGGAGACACTCTCTGTCGTCTCCGGGACTGGCTGGGAAGAAAAAGAACCCAGAAATCCTGACCCATTGTCTCCAGACCTCACAAGTGGCCCTTGATTGGACCCAGGCCCTGAGCTCTTGACTCGGATCCTTCGTCACCCTGCTCTGCGGCTCCTTCCTGCCTGTCTCAAGCTGGCTGGGAATGGGGCCATAGACGAATGCCAGCTGTCTGGCAGGGCATCTACCTTCTCAAGGCTCAGAGCTGTACCCTGGCAGAGCTTCCAGCCGCCTTCTAGTTACCAAAGGAAAAAAAATACTGATTGTAAACATCACTTTAAAACCATGTCATCCGACAGCCAGCTCAGCTGCAATACATCAGGCTGAATGGTACTCATTTATGGTGAAGCATTTTATATTAATGTTTTCATTGCTTATCACAGACACTGGCTTTAAAGTCCTTAAGCCAGCTGTACTGAGTTATTTATTAGGCTTTTCCCCCCAAGTTTCCTTTTCCTTAAATAAAGTATTTGTTTTACTTTCATACATATAATAATTCCTCTTGTCTTCTGTCGATCACTGCTGATGGCTGGTGTGTCTGTGTCCCCTGTTCCTCCAGGATATACTCAGAACCTTTGGGAGAAAGGGAGCTGAAGGTGGCAATACCCATGGGAGGAGCAAGGTTTGAGGGAGAAGGAGAGTTTAGTCTCTGCGGGGCCATTTGGTTTCCCCTTTCTCCCACAAGCAGGGTTCTTCCTCCACTATAACATGGAAGATCTTCAGCGGTGCCTACAGCTGACTGATTGGGCTATGATCCATGCCATTGATCATCTCTCCCTTTGCAGTTCTCTTCCTGACATTCTGACTGCTCCTCTGCCCCCTTCGATAACTGTACCCTCCTCCTCCTTCCTACATGTGGGTGGTCTAAGGACAGGCCTATGACCTGCCTCCTTCAGAACTAGCAGCTACATAAAGTGAAGTCCACTGACTGAATGGTGAAGCTCTTTCCCCTTCCCCCACCTACTGGGCTCCCAGGTGACCGACAACAAGACAAACAGCTGCAGGGTTTGTCTCTAGAGAACTTGGCATCAGTGAGTTAGCTAAGAAAATTTCCAGGACCTAGCCACTTCACAGTGAAGGCTGCCATTCAAAAAGGACCACCCACAACCACATAATTCCAGCCAGTAACAGGGTCCCTCACCCTGAATACAAACAGGGAGCCAAGGATCAGCAGACATTGAAGAAAAAGTCTAACACAAAACAAAAGTTGAAATGAAATACTTAGAGAAAAGAAAGTGAAACAGGAAGAAAAAGAATTATTTTTAAAAAGGAACTACTAATATCTTCAGAAAAATAAGATAGGTACCCATGCAACAAGAACAGAAAGCTATTGTAAAAGAACAGCCAGAAAATTTAAAAGAGTGCATGAGTATTAAATATGAAATAGTCTTAAGAAAAAATTAAATAGATTTCTAGAAATTTATATTTAAAAAAACTCTTAGAAGTAGACAAAGGACAATAGATGCAATAAAGAAAGAAAATAATAGAAAGATTAGAGCATCCATCAAGGATGCACTCTGTAGTCCTGTAGTTTCTTAACAGAAATTTCAGTGCAAGAGCTCAGAGAGAACAAGGAGGCAATTACAAAGAATAAATGCTAAGATTTCTATAACTGAAGAAGTGAAATTCCAGATGTGGAAGATTCATCAAAAGGTCAAATATAATGAATGAAAAAAGATGCACACTTAGATATATCATTGTAAAATCTAAGGGATAAAACCAGACATAAAAGCTTTCAGAAAGTGGCAAAAACAAGATCAACCCACGAGGCTGGGAGTTGGGAAAGCATCCGACTTCTCAGCAGCAACACCAGGACCTAGATTACAGAGCAGCGGTGGCTTTCAGCCAGTGGGCCGAGGTACACTGCAGGGCTTCAAGGATTTTTGAAACATGCAATCCCTGATTATTTCGTTTAGTCAGGAGCACTGACCTCTTTTCCCTTTGGCTGTCAAATCAAAAAATGACAACAGCCAACACAACAATAGCTGTCTGGGGTGCATAAATTAAAATTATACCTGTTTTTTGTCTGATCAGCAAAACATATGTATTTTGGGGTGTGCCAAGGCATTTTAACAATTAGTTTATGTGTGCCACGAAATAAAAAAGGTTGAAAATCACTGCCGTGGAGCAATGTATTTCCATATTGGAAATCTGTATCTAGCCAAGGGGCAAGTCAAATATGAAGAGAGAATGAAGGCATGTTGAGATATGCAAGCCATCTAAAAGTTTACCCCACATTTGTTTTCATGAGAGTTCCTAAGAGGATTTTCACCAAAGCAAGAGAGCAAAACAAAAAGGACATGAGGTCCAGGAAGGAGGAGATCACGCGAGGAGAGCAGCGCAGGGCACACTGACAGATGAGGGCTGCCACGTATCTACAGACAGCCAGTCTAAGTCAAATGCTCGGCCACTCAATAGGCTTGACTGTCTAGGGCACAGGTGGCAAACACGAGGCCCGAGGGCCAAATCCGGCCCTCCACCTTGTTTTATCTGGCCCAGCACCTTGTTTCTACCCGGCAGCAGCACCGAGCTCCTTGTCCTTCATTAAGGAGTAGTTACAGTCCTAAAGTTACATTTGGCCTTTGAAGACAACCCCAAGGCTGATGTGGCCCCCAGTGAAAATGAGTTTGACACTCCCAGACTCTAGGGTATCTCAGTAGTGCCATTGGAAATTTTGAGGAAGGATCAATGGTATGTATATAGAAATCTAGGCAAACCATGAAGTTTTACAACTTTTAGTTCTTGGAAAAACAGAAAGTTGTTTAAGAAAGGAAATAAATGCTCGCTTCAGCAGCACATATACTAAAATCGGCAAGATACAGCGTAGATTAGCATGGTCTCTGTGCAAGGATGCCATTAAAATTTGCAGTGTTCCATTATTTTTACAAGGAAAAAAATTGTATTTGTATGAGATGATGGATGTTTACTAAATTTATTATGGAATCATTCCTCAATGCAATAGTCCCCCCTTACCCACGGTTTCACTTTCCATGCTTTCGGTTGCCCATAGTCAGTCAAGGTCTGAAAATATCAAATGGAAAATTCCAGAAATAAACTATTCATAAGTTTTAAATTGCATTCTGTTCTGAGTAGCATGATGAAATTTTTCATTGTCCTACTCCTTCCTAGGACATGAATCATCCCTTTGTCCAGCATATCCACCCTGTATACACTACCTGTCGGTTAGTCAATTAGTAACATCTTGGTTATCAGATCAACTATTGTAGGATGGCAGTGCTTTTGTTCAAGTACCCTTTATTCTACTTAACACTGGCCCCAAAGCACAAGAGTAGTAATGCTGCCAGTTTGAATATGTCAAAACAAAAAACAAAAAACTAACCCATAAGGCACTTTCTTTAAGTGAAAAGGTAAGTACAGTGCAATAAGGTATTTTGAGCCTTGGCTGGTGTGGCTCAGTGGGTTAGGTGTCGTCCTGCAAACCAAAAGGTCACTGGTTTGATTCACAGTCAGGGCACAAGTCTGGGTTACAGGCCAGATCCCCAGTTGGAGGCCTCCAAGAGGCAACCAATTGATGTTTTCTCTCCCTCTTCTTTCTCCCTCCCTTCCCCTCTCTCTAAAAAATAAAAAAGTAAAATCTTTTTTAAAAAGTATTTTGAGAGAAACCACATTCACAAAACTTTTATTACAGTGTATTGTTATAATCATTCTATTTTATTAGTTATTGTTGATCTCTTACTGTTCCTAATTTATAAATTAAAATTTATCATAGGCGTGCATTTATAGGAAAAAAAACAGTATATATAGGGTTTATTACTATCCATGGTTTCAGGCATCCACTGGGGGTCCTGGAATCTATCCCCCACAGATAAAGAGAGATAACTATATTTGTAAGTCAAGTAATTATGCCGTACATCTTAAACTTATACAGTGCTGTATGTCAATTATATCTCAATAAAACTAGGAGAAAAGAAAGGAAATAATCATATTTTCATTCCTTTGTGAGTATCTTCATAGATATAAATATGAAAATCCTAAAAATTCACTTAACAGAAAATTGCAATATAACTGTACTGGGAGAATGGAAGAAAAAGCAGGCACGGTGTGTCAGCTCTAAGAGGGAAAGCCTACTGTTCTGCAGATGGAAGTGAAAAAATAATGTCCTGAAGATAGAGCAATATAATAATATTATTTAGAAATATGAAGGTGAATGCCAGCAATAAGAGCTTAAAATGTTGAAAATAGTGTTTCTAGGGAGTAGGACTCAGGAGTAACGATGGGTAGGCCAAGGAAGTACTAGGTTTTTTTAAGTCCTGTCATCAATGTGAATTCTATCATCATGCACTTGTAGTAGTTTGATAGAAAGTAAAAATTTAATTCAGGTGTATAAACTTAATGCTGTATGCATAGTTGTATATTCTAGAAAGAGCAATAGTCCACTGTGAGCACATGCACAGCAAGGAGCAAAAGCAGGCACAGACCCCACCCTCTTAGAACCTCTCTTTAAACATAGTGTGCCGTCCCTTACCTATGGACAGAGCTTCCCTGCACACAGCTGTTCCTGACCACTTGCTTGTCTGAAAAATGCTGATTAAATTACCCAGGGTCCTTTCACACCTTCCTAGATTCCCGCCCCACCCCACTTCCCTGCAGCCAGGCCTCCCCTGGGTCCTACTGACCTTTGTGCAAACCTCCATCGCACCAACTATCTCATACTGAACATGTGTATCTGCGGTCCTCTCAGCTAGTCATGGGAGGACCTCATTTTGCCCTGAGTGTGTCCCTAATGCCTAGCACAGTGTCTGACTCTATGGCAAAGCTCAGCAAGTGCTTGTCAAATAAAGGCATGTATGTATGGACGGATGGATGGATGTGTGAATGCATGTCTAGAAGGCCAGGGTGTGTTTCCTTGCTACCATCTAAAAGAAATAAATATTGGTTGGGTTAGTAGACTTGCTAGAAAGAAAACTGAGAAAACAGGAAGTAATCTAAGGAATTGATTGTCCCACCCTCACTGGACTGGGCATAGAGGCTACACAGAGTGAGTCATTAGCACTCAGTGGGAACTAAAGTACTACATTATTGCTTCTACAGTACTTGGGACCCAGCGTGGTCCAAACTGTGCACACAGAAGACAGAAAGGGGGGAAGTAATATAGAAAGAGGAGCCAGAGACACTAAGATACTCCTTGCTGTCAGTGGTACTTCTCTTTGATTGTGACTTCCAGGGGGAAGCTCAACTAGCTCTTGGGTGCTGTAGAATGTTGCTCTCAGCTAACAGTGACCACAAAAGAAGGAGCCAGGCAGACATGCCATGTCCAGTGCCATAGGCTTGGTGAACTGGTGGGATTCTTCTCAGGTCCAGCTTGTGGATGTAATCAGCAAAGCTTAAGCTAATAGCTTGCATTCTTTCCACAAAGATCCCCCAGAAAAAAATGGAACAAGAAGATGCAGGACTCATCTGTGGCCCCCTCCTCCCCTGCCCTATCCAGCATAGTCATTTCCTAAATCAGAGGCCCCAACTTCATATTCTGCATCTAAAAGACGAGGGGCATCTACTAAAGACTCAGAGGAAACTTCTAAGCCCCTACTGATTCCACTGTGTTCCCACCAACAGGGCCTTTAGTAACTAAAAGTTAAATGAATTTCTCAAACATTCATCCAACCCAGGATGATAGCTGGTCAGCCCTGCAGCATGAGTTAAGGGCTCTGAAAAGACCACACTGCCCCAAAATATCTCCCCACTGGCCTAAAATTCTTCATTTCACTTTATAGCCATGCCTGAAATTCCACCAATTAGAAACTCATTTATAAGCCCCTCTTGTAAAATGTGCAAGAGTGATTAGCTTTATTTGATGCTGCTCCAGAATCTAAAATTAGGACCAACGGTTGGGCCTAATAAAGAAAAAATTGATGGGCTCCAGTTTGACGGAAAAAGCCTCTTCTGTCAGTTCTTGCTCTTCAGCAATGGGACTGGCAACTCCCATGAAT
Source organism: Carollia perspicillata (assembly GCA_004027735.1). Lineage (NCBI taxonomy): Eukaryota > Metazoa > Chordata > Mammalia > Chiroptera > Phyllostomidae > Carollia > Carollia perspicillata. Next base: position 47,389 of record PVKM010001389.1, on the reverse strand, counting down.
GACAGATAAACGATCGTTTACAACAAAATCTTCTCCTTCTGAAGAGCTCTAAAGGGGTAGAAAGTTCTTCCTCACAGTGGATTAAAATTTGCTTCCCGACACTCACAGCGGTTTGCCCTAGTTCTGCTCTCAACAACACAAAGGGAGTCTAATCACCATCCCCTTGTCAAATATTCTAAGCCAGCCCTGCTCTTCCTTGGAGCTCCAGTGGCCCTCCCTCCATGCCTAACAGCTGGGCAATATGTATGCATTGATTTGGTTAAATAAGCCATGGCTTCAGGATTCCTGGCCTGCCCCCTAGAGAATGGCTTGTAGTAGGGTAGAAGTTGCAGGGCATCTCTGATCTTCAGTAGCAGCCCTGCAGTCTCCGCTTCCCACCAGCAAAGCATTCTGGCACACACAAGGCCAGGTGGGGTTCAAAGGCTAACCTGGGTGTTGTAGTCAGGCACCAGTCCACGTGCATGGAAGTCAAATCAAACAGAATGGATCAGGAAAGTACCACCACCTAGGCTCGTTGGTTTTGGTAAGACCTGTACCAGGGCATAGGAGATCCTAAGGGTGCCATCTGATGATGCTAAGCCAGAGGTTGTTCGCTCTGTATTTCTCAATGAAATTTCTGCACTTGCAGGCCTAATATCTGGCCTTCTGTCCTAGATCAGCCCCTCACTACTAGCAGGCTTTGAGCAAGGTTCTTAACACCTTTGCATCTCCATTTCTGCATCCCCTAAATTAGGACTTTTCTATCGGGTTTCCTGATAGAGTTTTGGGAGAATTCCATGAGATGGCAAACATGAGAACACTTCGAAGGCTATGAAGGAAAGCATTGTACAACAGCCAGGGTTGGGGATCATGGTTGGCTTATCTGACTGGTGACGGCCCAGGTTCTCACCTGGGAATCTTGGCCAGAAGGAGAGCCAACACCCTTCAGTGAAGTGAATTTCTGATTAAGGCAAGATCCAAGGGCCAAGTGTTTGAGAAGCATTAATGATTGATTTATGGTCTCTTGAGCCTTTTTGCAACAAAACAGTATCTGATGAAACTTTATACGTGGTTGTATCTTCTGACATGTTGCATACAGTGTGAATGTTGAGTTAGTGGCACAGCATGGCCCATTGCTTGGAGATGCCAAGTTGGCCACATGAGTATACAGGCCACACAGCCAGTGCCAAGTAGAGACATCTATCTGGATTACTCACCTGCCTATCCTAGAGCAGATCTTCACTTTTACAGATATATGGGATATGGGAGTCAGGAGTGAAAGGGAATGTGGAACTTCTCATAGAGGAGAGTGGAATCAGACACCTGAAGGGAAAACACAATTAGGTTTGTGAGTAGACTTTTTAACGTGGCCTTGATGGAGAGTACTATTTGGTGACCTAATTCCTGGCACAAATCAAGACAGGGCAGTCAGGAGGCCTGGGTTCCTGCTTTTCCACTAAATGTGGGGGCAATGGGGAGATTCTCTAGTCTCATTGTTCTCTTATAACTGAAGGAGCAGGACTGGGTCATCTTTTTCTACAGCTTTCATTTCTGTCTTTGCATTCTACTCCCTCCACCCCCAAACAGTGCTATCTCCTGTCATCCTCAAGACTCGGCCTTACCCTTGCTTTCTCAGGAAGTTCTTCCTCTTTTCCCTAGACCAGGCTAAAGAGCCTGCCAGACAGCAGCAGAGCACTGCCAGTCTCTCTCCCATCACCTCCATGAGTGCTCTGTGAACACCCTATCTTTGTGTAGCCCCGTGTACCTGGCAAAGAGTGAGTATTTGATAAATTAAAATTTCTAAAAGAGAGAGAGTGTGTGTGTGTATTCTTAGGAAAAATGAAGTCACCAGCCCTCTTCGAATGCAAATGGAAACTAAGAGCCCACTGCCCTAAGCAAAGGGTTTAACTACTGTGATTAATTGCAAGTAATCACAAATTCTTGGCAATAAAACATACTCCGTCAAGAAGTAAATTTGATGACTAGAATGTTTAACATCCCAACCTAGGCCTCAGAGGCCTTGTAGCTCTTATCTTGCCTCCTCTGGAAGCCTGAGACAACCCTGTGAGTTAGCCTGAGGGAGGTGGAGAGCCCCTGCTGAGAACCACAGTAACCCAGCTGACAGTTGGCCAATTCCTGGCCAACAGCCTGTCCACATCCAGACATGTGAGTGAGACCCCCCTAGATCATGAAGTCACCAGCCAACCCACCAGTGACCACGGACACATGAGAAAATCCAGTGGAGATCAGCTGAACCAGTCCAGCACAGACAGCCTGCCCAGTCAAACCATAGCAGCAGAGACTAAATGGTGGTTGTTTAAACCATGGTATTTTGCAATGATTTGTTATGCAGCAAAAACTACCTGATAGAGCTTCTCCTCGGTACCTTTTTGCTTAACTTTAGCAGGTCAAATTCTTGGCAAGCATCATAGGAGGCAAAGGGCATGCATCAAGCAGGATTAGTTGTGTTGGCAGCCTAAGAGTCTTTTGAAGGGGACACAACCCATATCCTGATCCTGGCAGCACAAGCTTCAGATGAGGGAACATGTGGGACACTGTGATCAGTCAGGATAGATAATGGCTAATACACTTTCACAGTGCTTACTTCATGCCAAGACAGTCTACTATGGGCTTTATATCTGTTACCTCATTTACTTTTCAAAGCAGCCATATGAGATGTGACCAGTTTTATTTCCACTTTACAGATGAGAAAACTGAGATACACAGATGCTAAATAATTCTCCCCAAGTCACAGTGTCGAGAAGTGGTAAAGCCTAATTTAGTATGAGGCAGGCCAGCCTCCAGAGTCCTTGATCTTACTCAGCATGCCTCTCTGCCAAGTCCTCTGGCAAGGAAGGATGACTGGAGCCTCAAAGGGGACCGCTTGAGAGGGAAGGGGTGATGTGAATTCATGACCCAGAATCAGTCCTATGGCCTATGGGGTTGCATAGGGACAAGGTGATTTTGGCACAGGATGTAGTTAAAACTGGAAATGCCTCAGGACTCAAGCACTCTGGAGAAGCACTTTGAAGAAACAGTGGCTCAGCATGTGAGAACAAGGACCCAAGTATGGAAAACTCCATAAATGGTTGAGGTATGGGGATCTGGACCCACAAGGGCATCAGCAGGGTCCCGGGCAGGAACTCACAGAGGAAATAGGCCCTATGGACCAGAATTCAGCTAAGACACCAGCACCCTCCAAGAAGCAGTGTTGTGAAGAGACAGAGCTTTCAATTTTCACTCTCCCTGCTTTTGGGACAATCTGCAGGTGGGGGTTAGGAAATAAGGAACTGTACTTCCTAATAATATGAGCAGTTGAGGTCTTATTGAAGTGACTAATGAGAAAAATAAAAAGAAGTCACCGTACTCGCACCCAAAGCAAGTGAAGTGGCTCAGTGGCTTCATAAGTAGTTCTCAAATAGAATCACACAGTGTGTAAAGTGATTTCAAATATTTTGTTTGCTTCTCACAACAACTGTGCAAGGTGGGTAGCACAGGTACTGCTGTCTCTGCTTTTCAGATGATGGGACTGTGGATCAGGGGAAATGCCTTGCCCGGGGTCATGGAGATAGTGGGAGGCATAGCCAAGATGCCAACAAAGGGCTTTACCCTCCAGATCTAGAGTTCCCTTCCACTGAGCCAGGGGTCTTCTCTCTACAGAGACAAGTTCTGTTACAATGAAAGAAGTGTCATAACTCAGGACAGGAATCCAAGGGAATACACATTAGTGACTTATTACAAAAAGAGTGGCCATAGACTCTAGAGAAGCCAAGAGAAGGTCACTGTACCCCCCATGTAGACAGCGGTGGCTTCAAGGAAGAGGCCTGAGGCTTAAACTTGATTTAATTTATTCAACCAACTCTGTTTTGCAAACAAATGGTTATTTGAAAAGTTGCTGATAAATTCCATCCAGTTATTTATTTTTTTTAGCAACAAGTTGCTTGGGGCTGATCTGCAAAATAGTCTGCTATTTGATGTAATCCATTTTCCCTAAACTATTTTATGCACTAAACAAATCATGGCTATTTTTTTTTCATGTTTGTTTGTTTGTTAGCTTAGAAGCAGAGGCTGTTCAAGGGCAGCAACCCCAGCTCCCAACCCCGACACCTGCCCACTCTGGGCCAAGTCTCAGCTGCAGTTACGCTTCAATGGCAAAAACAACTTTCCATCGCTCACTACTGAGTAACTGGAAAGGGAGAGAGTAGCCTGAAAAGGACCCCCCACATCACAAGTCAGCTCTCTGGAAGTGGGTTTTTATTGGGTGTGGCATAGAGAAATCGCTGAAATGAAAGGAATGATCACTTCTAGAGTCGTCTTTGGATAACAAATTGCTGAAGCCTAAATATCCACAGATTATTCTATCTGAGTTTATCTTGTTGCGACAGCTCCGCATGCTGTAATCAATCACTCTGCGTATCCATAAAACAGCTTGATAGTACACATGTATTCTTCCCAAAATAAAGTTGTAGCGTTTACACACAATAACTTATTGGGCTGCAGGCTTCGCCTGACGTATGCTCAATATCGTCTGACGTTTTATTGGATCCCGCACAAACTTTTGCCTAATATAGTCATTCTACAGAGAAAAGTTAATTGAAGTCTTGACTATAATAAAGGAAATAAAAAAAAAGAGGAGGAACTGAGGCAAGCTTCCCTGGGGCTCACGAAAGGCCGAGGTGGGGACAGCCTTGAGGAAGAAGGACAAGGCCTGTCCAGAGCCTGACGTCCAGCCTGTCAGCCCCACCCACTGGTCCTCTGCTCCAGGACAGGTCGGTTCAGACCGCAGCTGCCTATCTGTGAACACTCAGCATTACCAATTATTAAGTGTGAATGATTCAGAGAAGGTGAGAGAGACGGAGGAGGACGGAGAGCTCATGGGAGGGGGTTTCTGGGCAGGAACAAGACACGATTAGCCCATGCATCATGGAACACAAAAGGCCACTTCCACTGACTTAATAGAAAGTTGGGCGAAGTCAAAACGGTGTGAATAGGAGTCTGAAGATTTCTCTATTGACTGTCATTCTCACTGAAATCTGTATAAATGTTATTTATTTGTTGACATTACTTCTACCTCCCCACACCACACCAGACTATCAGTTCCATGAGGCAGAGACTTGGCTGCAGGGCGCACTGTGGTGTCTGCAGTGCCTATAGCTTATAGTAGGCATTCAGCAAGTGACTGATGAATGAAAGGGAAACAAACGAGTGAAAGAATAAATTAGGCCCAAAATACACTGCCATTGACACTTTCAGAGAACTGTCGCAGGCATTCTGCTCTGAGCAGCCCCTCTGGCCAAAGCCCTGTGCTCTGCCTTTCTTTACACCTCCATCTGAAAACTTGCCTGTGCTGTGCCCATGCTCTCAGCAGTATAACCAACCCCGAAACAGCCAAGGCCGATGGTCACGCTGCTCTTTGTGGGACCCTCTACTCTCTAGTTTGATTAGAGGGGGGGCATGTGGGATATGGAAACCACTTTGGGGGCACATTCTAAGAAACTAGGATGTGCCATATAAACAAGGAATGATTTTCATGTTGCAGAAGTACTCAATAGGTTGAATAAAATATAAAACTCTGCTGCTATTCATTCTCAGAGCATCAAAATCATCTGTAAAGGTTTAACAACTCGACACCACGGGCTCTATTTTGGAAGTTGGGATTGAGTAGGTTTACGATGGAGCCTGGACAGCTGTAGTTCCTAAAATCTCACAGATGATCTTGATATGCTCTGAAAATTCAGAACAGCAGGACCAGACAAAGGCTGACGTCCTTTCCTTCCTTGATTCCAAGTCCGTAGCAGGGATGAATGGTGGTGGAAGGAGACTTGACTTGGGGTGGCGAACACACAGTACAATACACAGATGACATATTATAGAACTGTACACCTGTAACCTACGTAATTTCAGTGCCCAAAATAACCCCCAATAAATTCAATTAAAATGTTTTTTTTTAATTCCAAGTGCAGTTTTTAAATGCCATTTTGGGTAGTGGGAGTGAAAAAGAACTGTGGTTTTCTTAAAACTCAGAAAGTCTTGTACAAAACAAATGGCTCAAATAGTGAGAGTTAAACATCTGATCCCTCTAGTCTTCACTGTCCACTGAGCCTGCCATGGTCAATCCCTGCCCTTCTCCTTGGTTGATGAAATTCTTCAACTACCTACATTGCCCTCTGTGTCCTCAACAGCCTCTTCAAATCATAGCCATTTGTTTGGGGAAATGATTGAGTATGGTTAATCATGTGAAAATCAGCTAACATTTGGACAAAGAACCTGCCTCAATACTGTCTGGCTAAAACCACTGAAATTTGCTGTGGAATGCTCCACTCATATTCATTCATTCACTCATTGGACAAATGTATTTGACCCCTTCCTACCAGGAACTCTGCTAGGTGCTGGGTAGGAGCAGTGAAAAAACAGATCTGGGGACACAATTCTTGCTTCATGTTTAAGCCTCATTGCTTAAGAGTTATTTGCAGTTTCCAGCTTAGTGCTTTAGGAAGTCGGTGGTGTAGATAGCTCCCAAGAGTTTAAGACACAACTCTCATGAAAAATCACAGACATTATCCTGATGATTATCCATTCAATCATCCAAGGTTTTGTTCTCACACCCTAGTTGGGATATGAGACTGAGATTTCATGTGACTCTCTCTAGGTGGGGCTACTCTGTCCCTGGCAAAATACAAGTACATAGGCACATCTCTTTTTATTGTGCTTCACTTTAACATGCTTCACAGATGTTGCATTTTTTACAAACAGAAGGCAGGACCTTCCACCAGCAAAAAGATTACAACTCACTTTATTGCGATACTCGTCTTATTGCGGTAGTTTGGAACTGAACCCACAACATCTCTGAGGTATGACTGTATACATAAGCAAGTTAAATTTAACCATAAACTCAAGAATATTTGCCTTGGCTCCCCTGTCCAGGCTGGCCAGACCTTGCTGAAACAGATCTGTATCATGTGTTTGCCTGGTTACCATGGCTGTGAGGTGAGGAAGAAGGCCCTAGAGTATGCTGGGCACAGGTAGAGGCAAATCAGCCTGGTGAACCCCTGCTGCTGAGATCATCAAGGGAATTAGGGGGTCAGAATTCTTCCCTCTTCCAGGCCAGTCTGTGTCCCTTGCACAAAGCAGCTGGAAATGGTTTGTGTTGGCTTGGGCCAGCCTGGGTAACTTGAGTCTGAGAAGACAGACTCAAGAACTAGGGATACTCCACCCTTGTTCACAGGCTCAGGAGTCCTCAGTTTTGCTCTCGGCTTTCTCGGCACTGGCCATTCTGTCTCACTCGAATGTCTGAACAGCTCCAGGATGGCTCTGGACCTGGGAAATGGTCCAGGTTGGGAGGGATTAATCACCACACAATATTCAGCCTTTTCACGTCCCAATTCCTATGGCCAGCAAGTCCCTCCTTTCCTAGTCAGTACTTCTGCTATGCTCAGGATACACCTACCTACCACACTGCACACACCCTTTCCCTTTAGTTAATCTAAAGCCAGTTTAAGACTTTCAAAAGGAGCCCTCATTAGGAATCCCTGGGAGTACAAAGAAAAGAAATACATGAGTGCAATAATGCTTCACATTTGTATAGCACTTTGCAGTTTGCAAAGCACTTGCACATTCATTACCTCATTTACCCAGCATGAATTCCTTCTCCTAACTTAAGTAAAGCCTAGCCAGAGACAGGCACCAGCTCTGCTAGGAGTTTCTTCCATCCCTGCCTGACCATCATTCCCCAAACCCACCTCACCATCCGGCAATACTGCCAGCCTTCTTGGGTCCTGATAGTCTCCAAACATCTAATTCCTGGTCCCAGGTCTGAGTCTGACTGTGTCCCAGAGGTCACTTTCTGGAAGCATTCCCATTAACTAGTTGCTAATTGGGATTCTAACCACTAAGGAAAGTGAAGTTTCTTGTGTCCAGGAAGTACTAGGTTTGGTCTATCTCAACTTATTTGTGGAGAACAATAATACCTAATATTCACTGAGCATTTACTGAGTGGCAGGCATTGCTTTTTATGTATATTAACTCACTTCTTCCTCACAAAAGTCATCAGGTAGACAGTATTATCCCCACCTTATAGGTAAGAGAGGCTTACTGAACTCAAGTCATATTGTGTGTGGTAGAGGTAATCAACGGGTTGGATGGAATGCAGGACAATGAGACTGCTGTGTCCTTCATTTAGTCATTACTTTGTGAATACATGCATTCAAGATGCATTTACCCAGCTCCTCCTGTATGGCTGGCTGGCCACAGAGAACCAGCAGTCATTCAGGCATGTCTCTGCCCCCAGGAACACTCTGGCTGGCTGGTCCCTATTGGCCTTATCACGGAAGCCCAAATATTTTCCTATGGGCCAGAAAAATTTGTTCAGAGGACACAACATTCATGAGGAGGGGTGTAGAGTACCCCAGGTTGACAGAGCAGCAGAAATAAAGGTTTGGAGACAAAAGAGAACACGACACCTTCAGGAAATTCAGTACCTCTGGTCGGTCGAGTAGGGTGAAGTGGGTTGTATACTGAGTTCAGGGGTGTGGGCTTCATCCCGAAACTGCTGAAGCACTCTTGATGGGTTTTAAGCAGAGAGGTGATGTGAGAGGGGTTTTCCCCCTGAAATTATTGTTTAAATTAAGCCCTTGCTTATCATCCTGTTGTTGTGCAGTTGCCTCTTTCCAATAAAAGTGAGGACGGCTCTCTGGCCATGGGGTGCTGATTAGCTAGTTCTGCCGCCTTCCACTGGGTGAAAGGTAAGATGGTTTTCTGCACCCTCCATCCTCCATCCTATGCTCTCACCCTGACTCGGAGAACCTGAAGCTCTGTCGGTACAAAAGCTAAAAACACATTCCAGGCACATTTCTCTGAATACTTCTAGATTCCATTTCTTCTGGACTTACCTTTACATTTGGCGTCCATCTACAATAGTCACCTGCTATTCCTATATGTTATGAGAGTTTACAGATTGCCTGCCTCTGGCGAATGCCCCATTTGTCGGGCATTAAAGAGCTTAACAGCTGTGCGCTCTTCCCACACTAATCGGGAACTCCTGGAGGCCAGGCCAAGGCCAGGTTTGGAGGATCCCAGACACTAGCACCTCCTTGACCTTGGGGAGCACTCAATTTGGCTCAGCGTGTGGTTTCAGCAGGCGTGAGCAAAGAGAAGTGAGGGAGAAAGGGGCTGTGGTTTGCCAGATGAGCCCACCAAAGCAATTCCAAATTGACAGGGTTGCAGGTGGTATAGCCAGCTCCTTCTCACAGCTGGGACCATGTTTTTAATAGGTCTGACATGTCCACGGCCCCCAGCTCTGAGCACATACATGGCCTTGTCTTTGGCTAAATCCCTCTTCAGAAGCAAAGACCTGTTTTGTTTCCACAGATGGGAGGGGCCTCAGAAATTGGACTCTGATCAACCAGTGCTGTGATCAAGGCATGAGACAATGGGCACTGCTCCTTTGGGACAGGAAGCCTTCACACCTGGACCACTGCAGCCTGGGAGACTTGGACAGTGCTGAGATCCATACACAACTGTGTGGGGTGGGTATGTGAGCTGCTTTCAACAGACCCCCAAACGGGCCCACAGTCCCCTCAAAAGGTTAGTAAACCCCAATTTGGAGGAAACTTGCTGATCTGCACACACCGACCCTATCGTAACCCTCTGAGCCCAGGGAAGTCCTCCCTACTGCAGGTCTACTCAGTCAAATCCAGTTGACCCAACTAGTGCAAATACGGCAGTAATTTATTTCAGTTCAGAGAAATGCAAATTGGGTTAATATCCCTTTCTCTGAACCATCACATATTCAATGTAAACTAATTCATTTCCACAGCAGTGAATTTTTCTAGAAACAAATGATACTCTGTTCTGCACAATTCAAACTAGCACATTTTTTAATGCAACAAACATTTATAAACCACCTCCTCCCTCTCTGCTTCCCTTCTTCCTAAAAATACCCATTGCAGCACCATCTTCAAGCCTACAGCCTGTCATCCCCAAGTGCTACATTGTATTTTTATAATGGGACTCTTTCAGTCCCAGTCATCAAATTATCCTGTTTATTACTATCCCCATTTTACAGATAAAGGAACTAGGGCATGGAGGTCACCTGACCAGCCCTAAGCTTTACAGCGGGACTATGGTGGAGAAGATGTGTTTGCAGGTTAACGCAGCCCTGTGAGAGCAGAGGCAGACAGGCTGGCTTGTTCCGCTTCTAGAGAAAGCAAGCACTTTGGGGGAGACAATGCCTACTGTCTCCCACCACAGGTCAGGGCCAACACAGAAAGGACCCCAGCCAGCAACATGATAGGAGGCCTCCTCAGCCAGTACATTGGGTAGAATTGTGTGCCTTCATGCAAAGGCAGAAGTTTTGAGAGGGGCAACGGGAGACAATGGAGTCAGAAGGAGGCTTCTCAGAGAAGCAGCAGCTTAGGACAGGCTTGAAGACCTAGAGCACCATGCAGAGGGCATTGGACTAGAAACCTGAGCCCTGGACAGCAGCTGCCACTCCACCTCTACCCCTGACACAGCAGGCTAGTCCCTCCTCTCTCTAAATCTCCATTTCTCAGTGTAAATGATGGCGAGGATTCCATGACCTCCAAAAGTCTTGCAAGAGCAATAAAGGAGTCTGACCAGGGGCACTGTGTGAAAGGACCCCTGAAATTGCTCACAGTCCCCGCTCCACACAGTGCAGGAGCTGTCACCAGCCAGGGCCCTCATACCAAGCCTTCTGCTGTCTGTCACAAAGCATCTCAGGCCTCCCATTGTGGCCTGTGAGGCTGCTGTGGGGCAGCCAGCTCAGCTGATAATCACACCAAGCAGATTGGAGGATGACGTCACCCTTTATATATACAAAATTTCATGCACGTGCACGCATGCACACACACACAAATTTTTTTCTGAACACAAAGCTCTTGATTTAAAGAACTAAATCCCAGGGATGAGATTATTTCTGGACACCTTCCAGAACCATGAGGGCAGAATCTGGGGACTTCACCTTGGTGCCATCAAAGTGTCATATCCCGGTACCACCTACCCAAGAGCTATCTGTGAGCTGTCAAGCTGCAGGTTCCAAGGGCTAAGGAAACTGCTCCGTTTGTCTTTGTCCTCACGCCAGCACCCAGGCATGGCCCTGCGAATGTCTCAGCCCCCGGGTCCCCTGACGCGCTGGGCTGCAGTGGCTGTGTCAGAACTACAGCCTCAGTGCTCTCCTGCAGCAAGACTTGTTATTAACAAACACACTGCTTCGAGCATTTGCTCACGATTGTTTGATATTTCAGTTTTCAGTAATTTTCTCAGTTAATAATTTATTAAATGGATTATTTGTCATTTCAATTTATTAAAAATTGATAAAGGGCTCATTTCTTTTTTTCCCAAGCTAGGACACAGGGAGAGATATACAGGCCAGGGTACAAATTAAAGGCACCCCACTTCCTTCCCTGCCCCTGTCCCCGCCTAGTCATCTGCACCCAGTGAGCACCCTCAGGTCCTCTTCCTGGTGGCTCTACACCCAGAATCTGCCCTCTGGTCAAGTGATGAGGCTGGAGAGGTACACTCCCACCCCTCCCCAGCCACCTCCACCACCCATCCCTTGACCTCTTAACTCAGTAATCCCCCCAACCACACCGGAAGCTTGGAGCCTCGGGCTTCCCCACTCAGCGAAGAGAACACCTTACCCGCTCCTTCAGCATGCTGAAGACTGCACGGTGCCTTCTCCCAAGGGGGCTGCGCTTTGAAGAAGGAGCTTGCAGGGAACACTCGAATGGCTACCTACTCTCCCGTGGGTGATCCCCACACTAATAGGCAGCTCTCTTGTCTTTGGTGTTATTAATTACTTCACAGTTTCTATATTCTGATCATGGCCCTGCCTCTGCTTACAGAACAAGCGTAGGAAGGCACTTGAGGAGAAAACATAAGCAGGACAGTCTCCTGTTCCTTTTCCTCTTCTTTCTCTGCCCCGTCTTCCTTTTCTCCCTGTGCTAGGCTCTTCTCGTCTGTATTCCTTCTCTCTCTTTCCACTCTCTTGCTATTGCCACAAGCTTTCCAGCTTCTCTCCTCCTGCCTCTTTCTTTATTCTCCTTCCCCTAGCCTTTTTTCTCTCTGCCCCACCTGACAAGGAATTGGGATGCTCACACTGGTGAAAAGCCAGCATTCCTGTCCATGGGTGTGGCCTCTGTAGGGCCTCACTGAGGCAGTGATGGAGCTCCACCGCCAGCTTCCTGGGGTCACAATGGCTCTGCAGCTGTCTCTGGGCTGAGAGCTAAACCCCAAATGCCTGGGTCCCAACCTCAGGTCCCAGAGGGCCCACCCAATCACAGCAAGAAAAAGTGAAGTGCTCTTTGGATCAAAGCCAAAGCAGATGAAGGCTCAGCCAGCCCCGGGCAGAGAAAGTGGAAGAAAACAGGAGTGGCCGCGAGCGAGGGTAAGCAGAGAAACAGCACCCCCTCAAAGTCACTTTACCCGAGAGGGTTTGGTCATCATTTTGCCATTTCTGTCTGCCTTCACGGGCTCCTTGAGACCCCATGTATCACTGTTTTCCAGAGCACTTTTCCCCAAGATGAGTTTAATGGCCTTATAAAAGTCACATTGTGCACAAATTGGGAAGTTTCTGAAGCATCGCACTGGCTCTCATGCATATACACTCGCAAAGTTCCCACAGCTGAGCAGGGAAGGCAATTCCAGGCACAAAAACATCCTTGGGTAAATTACTTCCTATTAGTATGTCACATATTTCTTAGATATGACTGTAGTTTCGGGAGGTGACAGCAGCAGTTGACAATAAAACTTTGCACTTCTTTTTATTTATATTTTCCATGCCTTTCTATTTCGTTTGTTTTGTTTTTTTTCTTTCCCCTCAAAGTTACATAGCATCACATCCAATTCATCATCTCCTTACTCCCAGGGAAACAGTGCCCTCCACCCTCAGGTTTTCCTGACTCCCTCCCTGGGGGGTTGTCCAAATAAACAGGTAACCTCAAGTGCCAAGGAGGAAACTCACAGGGGCATCAAGCAGCTGTAGACGGGAGGCTTGGAGTCGGGCTTTTTTTAAGTCTCCTCCTATTCCTCCCAATTGCATTCCTAGCCACAGCGTCCTTCCTCTCTCCACTGAACAATAACCATGTGCCTAGACCTGAGCAAGATGAGCTGTAAGAAGTGAGAGGAGATAGGAACTCATCGTGTGGTTCCTGAAATAAGACCCACCCAGTGAGACAGACTCATCAAAAGAAAAGAAAATATATGGTAAGTAACAGGTCACTACTTTAACCTACCCAAATGTGAGGAGCTTGGCTGAGGGGACCAAGGTCGGGTTAAAAGAGGCTGTGACCTAAACATCGGCTTTGATGGCCAGGTTCTCAGCAAACACAGAGACACCTCTGCATTGAAGAAGTACATCTGGGTGGAGAATGAAAAGGTAATGCTCTGGCACGAGTCCCCAGCAGGGAACTGATCTCCTGAGCAAGAACTTTCTCTCCATTGCCCCAAGATCTTAAAAATTCCCTCAAGCACAGGGAAGACCCAGTTTGCCAAAATTTGGACTGAGAGTGAAATGCATGAGGCCCTCTAGCCCATCCTAAAATCCTGCATCTGCATTCTAGACCCCTTCCTTCTCCCAGGTCAAGATGCCCCAAACATCAAGGGGATGACCTCTTGGGAATCTCTCTGCCCTCCAAGCACAAGTCTGAATATTTCCTGGCCTTTTCACTTCGAGGTCTATTCCATCCTCCCACAGGCTAGAGAATTCAGAATCTCATACTCTCCTAGGGAGGATAAAGTCTCACCTTGCCTTCAGCTCTCTGACTCCCTGGTCCCCTTCCTGCTCCAGTTCTCCCACCCACAGGGCCCTGATTCTGGTTCCCCTCTCAAGCTCAGAACCATCCACAGGGCTAATGGCATCCCCGTACCTGCTGCTTCCCCAGAACACCCATCTCATTTGCCTCAGAATCCAGGTCTAAAATCTCCTAGCTCAAGTTTATGGCTGAAGAAGAGGTTCAGCTATTCTGTCTGGAATGTTGCAACCCTGTCTGTATAAAAAGATAGAATCCAGGTGCTAAAGAAACATCAGAACCACAAAATGCAAAGAGTACCCCCATCCACTGAGGAGAAAAGGTGGATAGTGGGGTACAGGATGAAATGAGCTTTTTAAAGGGGTTCTGAAATTGGTAGAAAATGAATTTTTTAAATATAATTAGACACAGGAAATGAGGGACAGATTAAGGAATAAGAATTAGGGAAAGAGGGTTAGGAAGTAGTTCTGTGTAAATGCCATAAAAATGGTTATTTTTAACTTTTCAGCCCAAAGTTTTAATACTTCACTCATTGAACAATAGGGAAAGTCTATCACTAATAACAATGCTCTCAGATCACTCTCCTAATTGTGAACTATCCTTTTTTTTTTTGGTCAGTGTAGAAATACCCTAAATATTTTACGATTTTTTTGAACCTCAATTCTCTACTACTTATAATTCAAAATTGCATCTCCCCCCGCCTTCTCCCAGGACTCTTAATTTCTCTTCTCTCTCCACCATTATTTATTTAAGCCTTCTAACTGTATTATTTATTTTAACACCATATCTGTATTATTTATTTTACTGTAGCTCCATAACGATATTATTTAAGTCTATAAAATAAAGCTTTTTCCCTTGAACTCTCTGTGCAAAATAAAATTGTATTGTACTGAAACATTCTTTGAAATGCCCTTCTTTTCTACCACTGGATAATAATAATAATACTTTGCATTTATATAGTACCTTTCATCCTGGGATTATTTAAGTCTGCAAAAGCAGTCTGTCTGAATTCTCTATGCAAAAATCAAGTTCTATGATAATATTCTTTGAAATGCCCATTATTTTCCACCACTTGCTGGTACAGAAATGCTATGTCTTTGTGCACTACTTTTCACCCAGGAATTTCCAAGTGGCTCTCTCATTAATACTCACCTACTTAGAAATGGCCATGTAAATTCTGTCCCCACTTTCTAAGTGGTGGAAAGGAAGCAACAGGAAGACCTCCATGGTTGGAACATAAGTGAAATCCCACCTCACAGCTACTCCCTGCCATTGGAACAGCTCCCCACAATCTCTCTCCTCCCATCCATCATCCAGATTTATCAAAGGAATGTGGACAAGCTCTGCAGCCAGACTGCCAGGATTTACATCTCTGCATTTCCAAGTGCTACATCCTGGGCAGCCCCCCGCCCCCTCGAAGCCTCGGTTTGCTGAGCTGTACTCAGCATCCTCCCAATGCCTGTGCTTGACTCAGACCTCTCTCACATCCTGAACTGTCCTTCCTACTCCTAGCCACCTGCTCATCCTCCAACACCCAAGTCCCAGTCCACTCTAAGAAGAGCAAATGGCAGCCCCTTATGTCTCCAGTAATGGCAGCTGGTAGCCATCACTTGACTTTGGATGGCCCCTTGCTCTTAAGTCTCAGGCAACACATCCTATTGCTAGATGACGTGTTATTTTGCATGGTTTTTGACTGTTTCTTATGATTGAACTTTCATTTATTAATTGATTCACTCAACAAATATTATTGGGTATCTACTAACCATGTCCTGGGCACCCATTTTGGCTCTAAGAATACAGCTGTGAGCAAAATCCAAAGCCCCAGCAATCTCAGAGGTTAAAACCACGTGGGACAGAACATTCACCGTCAGGCCTGCAAAGCTCAGCCATAGCAGGACTCCCGCGTCTTCTCTCCAGGTACTGAGCAGAGCGTGGTGTACACAGCAGGGGGGCAGGAGATATTTTTACCTGGTTTTTAAAATATTAATAATAAGGAGATAGAGGTCTTTGAAATTATACTTTCAACAGTTTCTCTAGTTTCAAAAAACATTTTTTAAAAGCTGCCTGTAGTCCCAACCTGGTTATTATGTCCCTAAGTATCTTTATAATGTTTTATGTGGTCCATGCAACTCTTACCAGAAGTAACTATCACTGCGAAATAGTCAAGTCTATGACCTTCAGTTGCTCATCTGTCACATGGGCTGGTGCTGTCAGGTGTTAGAGGAAGAAAATGAAGAAGACAACCACTGTGTGGTATGCATAGGCCAGTGCCATGCCTAGCACACAAGAGCAGCTCAACAAACACAGGATCACATCCTTTCCCTTCTTGAGGCTCTGGTCCTAATTCCACATAACAACTGAGACCAAAATGTTTGGGCTGATGAAAAGGGCTGTTTGCTCTCCCCAGTACTTTCCCCCTAGAGAAAATCCGAGATTGTAGGGCAGGACCCCTATCTCCTTTAGGGTTTGTCCCCAAGCCCTAAGCACTCTCCAGCCTTCATTAGAGGCAACACACACCGCGACAGTGGGTCCTGCCCTTGCTCTGTGCCCAGTCAAACTACTTCCATCTTCATTTGCTCTTTTGACCCCCTCTCCTCACCATTTATTGTATCCTTTGTATATTGAATTCTTTTAGTACTTTGCATTCTTCCCCAGGATGTTTCACCCTAATCAATTTCCAGGCAAATATTGCTCCTTATCTCATCCCATTTCCATCTTGGTGTGCCCACAGGAAGAAAATAGTAGCGATGCTCGATAACCATTATTTTTTGCATAGAATTTGGTTTTACTATGTGAACTATATGAAGCAGTTATAATTGCCCCCACTTTAGTAGATCAGAAGGGGATATCTGCTTCCTCCAAAGCTCCCCTGACTTCCTGCCCATGCTGCTTCCTCTCCCTCAGGGAAAGGTACTTCCACTCCAAAGCTGCACATCATGTGTCCATTCTGAGCATCTTTTCTTGCCTATAATTTTGCTGGGTCCCGAGGAGATCTTAAGGAGGAAGTCACAGTCCTGGTGTATGCAGACACCACGGTCTTGCAGGGGACATGCAGAAACAGAAAACCAAAATACTACGTGGATATGCCATGAAATAAAGCACTTGGTCCTATGGGGCATAGACTCCAGTCTCCTAGCACAGTTGTACTAGGTAAAAAAGCCCTCCTGACACATGGGGTGTGCCAAAGACAAGGGCTGGAGAGATGGTAGTCATTCAGGCAGAGGGAGCAGTGCAGAGGTTCTTAGGCAAGCAGAGCATGCTCAGAGAACTGGAGTAGTTCAAGGTCTCTACAGGCAGGGTCAGATCCCAAAGGGCCTTCTAAGCCTCATTAAGGAATTCAGGCATTGCCCTGGGGTTACCAGAAAGGCAATAAAGTCACTGAAACAGATTAATCTGAGCAAACATGACTAGATTGTCCAATTGGGGGCAGAAACAGACACCAGAGAGAAAGTCAAGGGGTCCCTGGCTAGTGTGGTTCGGTTGGTTTGAGCATCACCCAGTAAACTGGAAGGTTGCAGGTTTGATTCCCCGACAGGGCACATGGGTTTTGGGTTCAGTTCCCAGACAGGGCGTGTAGGATAGGCAGCCGGTGGATGTTTCTCTCTCTCTCTCTTTCTCTCCTTGAAGAAAACCCCTCTCTCTCTTCCCTTGAAGAAACCCCCCTGAAGAATTAAGAGGATTCACTTAGGAAATATTTGTTTAATATCTTAATAGAAAAATAGTCTTACATGTAGGAAACCCTAAATAGTACACGCACACACACACACAAAGCTAATAAACAAATTCATCAAAGTTGCAGGATATAAAGTCAACACACTAAAATTAATTGCATTTCTACACACTAACAATAAACAATCCAAAAAATAGAATAAAAATAATTCCATTTACAAAACCATCAAAAAGTATAAAATACTTAGAAATAAACCTATCCAGGGAGGCTAAAGACTTGTACTCTGAAAACTACAAAATGTTCCTGCAAAAAAAAAGTTACAAACTGATGAAAAAGACATCCTGTGTTTATGGGTTGGAAGACAATGTTGTTAAGATGTCCATATTACCCAAAACAATCTATAGATGTAAAACAATCTCTACCAGAATTACAATAGTGGGGATTTTTTTTTGCAGAAATACTCAAATATATCTTAAAATTTCTAGGAAACCTCAAGGGGCCCCAAAGCCAATACAATCTTGAAAAAGAACAAACTTGAAGGTCTCACACTCCCCCATTTCAAAACTTACTACAAATGTACAGTAGCAAAAACCAGTGGCGTACTGGTATAAATACAGCTACACAGACAAGTGTAACAGAATAGAGAGCTCAGAAATAAACGTTCACACATATGGCCAAATGATTTTCAACGAGAGTGCCAAGAATATGGCATGGGGAGAGGTCAGCCTTTTCGACAAATGGTGCTAGGAAAACTGGATATCCAAGTGCAAAAATATGAATTTGAACCCTTACCTTATACCATATATAAAACAACTCAAAATGGTGAACATATGAGATGAAAACTAAAACTATGAGAAGAAAACACAGAAAAAGCATTTCATGACACTGCATCTGGCAAAAATTTCTTGCATATGACAACAAAAGCACAAGCAACAGAAGCAGAAATAAATAAATTGAACTGTATCAAAGTTTTAAATTTCAGTGCATCAAAGGATACAACCAACAGAGTATAAAGGCAACTCACAGAAGGGAAAAATATTTGAAAATCACATATCAGATAAGGGGATAATATTCATAATATATAAAGAACTCATACAACTAAAAAAAACCCTCTTGATTAAAAGTGAACAAAGGGCTTGAATAGACATTTCTCCAGAGAAGATATACAAATAGCCAAGAAACACAAGAAAAGATGATAAATAACACTGACCATTAGGGAAATGTGAATTAAAACCACAATGAGATATTACCTCACACCATTAGAATGGTCACTGCCAAAAACAGAAAATAGCAAGCAGTGGCAAGAATGTGGAGAAACGTGTACCTTGTGCAGTGCTGGAGATGCAAAATGGTGCAGCTGCTATGGAAAAACAGCAGTGCGGTGCCTCAAAAAATTAAGCACAGAATTACCATATGATCCAGAAATTCCATTTCTGGGTATATAATCAAAATAACTAAAAGCACAATCTTCAGAAAATGTATATACACTCATGTTAATAGCAGCATTGTTTACAAGAGCCAAACGGTGGAGGTGAGCCAAGCATCCTTTGATTGATGAATGTATAAACAAATAAGCATTGGAATGTATAAACAAAGAATAAGCATTGGAATATTATTTAGCCTGAAAAAGGAGACTCTGATACATGCTACAACATAAATGAACCTTGAAGAAATTATTCTAAGTAAAATAAGCCAGTCCCAAAACACAAATACCCTATGATGTCTCTTACATGAAGTTTCTAGGGGACTCAAATTTGTAGAGACAGAAAGTACAGACGGGTGATGGCAGGGGATGAAGGGAAAGTGAAGTGGGAGTTGTTTGATTAGTTACAGTTTCGGTTTTGCAAGATGAAGAGAGCTCTGGAGCCTGGTTGCACAGCAATGGGAATGTACTGAGCACTACTGAATTGTACCTTTAAAAATGGCTAAGATGGTAAATTTCATGTTATGTGTATTTTACCACAGTTTTTTTTTAAAAATTAATGCAACTGAAAAGAATGTTTCTAAAAGCTATTCAGCTTTGCTTCCAATATGCATCCTGGGATCATTCGCTTCTCTATTATAACTTAGGTACATCAGAAACAGCCTTTCCCCCCTGGGCCCCCAGAGCCAACTGAGGGACAGATATGGGAGTCCAGTGAGAGGAGAACAAATGCTCAGCTCCACTGCAGATACGAACTGATTGGAGAGCACAGCTTCAGCTCTGTGGTGAAGTGAGCTGGCCAGTCCTTCACCCCTAAATGAGAGTCCCTGCAGCTGAACCACCTCTGGCTTCTCCTGCTCTGCACATCATGGTGGAGAAGACAGGAGCCAGGATCCTGTAGACAGGCTGCCTCACACCACAGGGAGAGCAAAGCCTGAGCTCAGCATCCTCCACCACCACCACTCAGCTCCTCCTCTCCATCACCCGAGGAAGGGAGACTGGGGAGAAGCCAGAAGGCTTGACACAGAACCAGCAGCACATTTCTCAGATGTCTAATTTGAACAAAGTTCCTTCAAAATCACCATGACATTGTTGTCAATGGGTATGGGATTTATTGGTGGTGAGATCTTAATCCTGCAACATCTGTTGTGAGACTTCATGATCTTTGAAGCTGAAGGACTTGGATGCTGGTGGAAAGCACAACTGAAGGTTGCCACAGATTTGCTCTGGGCGGGGAGGGGAAGTATGTGAAGGAAACTTTTGACTGGTCAGCAGCCCCCAGTAGCAGTGAGGTGCTGGGTCTACTATCCCCACTCACCTTTTTGAATTTGCAGCTGGGGGTTAAGGATAAGGGACTGGGTTCATCTGCAAAAGCCCAGCCCCTCCTCCTTGAAGCATGCAGTTACTGAAATACATCAGATGGACTAGAGGAGGCCTGATTGAAGCTGAATGTCAGGAAAAGAGTGCAAGGCCCTTTCAAAAAGTAGAGGCCACACTTCATTCCAGTGCTCTCCCAGGGGAGGGCAGTTCTGGAAGGGTTACTTGACTTGACTGGTACTAGTCCCTCCTCCTAACCCCTTCTTTCCTGGTGCAAATGTGGGGGGGGGCGGAGCAGGCTTCCTGGGTGTGAGAAAGAGGCACATGATCCTGGGTTTTCTTGCTGTGAGGTGTCCTGGGGTTTGCTTGAGGGAGAAGCATCCTCTCTCAGGTCTGGGCAAACTCAAGAGGCCCACTGTGGTGAACCTGGAAGCAGAGAAACAGCCAGGTAACTGATTCTCCAAACCAAGACTAAGAAAAAGCCTGAACAATTTATAATAAGGATAAACTAAATTACTATTAAAATCACAAGTGCTTTTCCCACAACCCTTCAGATGCCTCAGAAAAATGTGCCAATTCTTCCTGAGGTTTGACATCTCCCAAACCCCATGGCCCACCCTGAGAACACATGAGTGTCAAAATCAGAAATGCCAGTGGCTGTTTTCCTACAGCACAGCCTCCACCCTACCTTGCACCATGGAGGCAGTCTGTGGATCTTTTACAACAAAGTAGAATGAGAGATCTTTTGGGTAGGCAACACAAATCAACAAATCCCCAATCTCCATTCCAGAAATCCACTCAAATTCTTCCCATAGCAAATGGAGCATCCCCTCCAGAGCTGCATGAGTGGAATAAGGAAACATGGGCATGCAACCAACAGAGAGAAAAAGCACTGGGCCCCTAGGTATGTTTGTGGGGCTTTAGGACCAGGAAGGCTCATGGAATGTGGAGCCGGTTTCTGAAACTCAGCAGATGCAGGGCTAGCTGCCAGCATGGGTCACAGGGCTGAGGAGTGGCTTTCTGAAGAGCTGGTTTCAGAATCGATTAAGCAGCAGGGCTATTTATTGACCACCTCACATTCCATAGAAAGGGGGAAAAATAATCCACCACAAAAAATGAAACCTTGTCAGTAACCCCAGTAGGCTTGCCCACCAACTAACGAGGACAAGGTAAATTTGAGCTCAATTTACTCAGATGGATAATAAAACTTTCAATTATGGTTGCATTATTTGTTGCTATATGGCTGAAAGATTAGGTGACAATATGCAAAAAATAGTTTCTTCATATTATAATATTTAGTAATGTCATTTTATTTTTTATATGTTTCATTAAATTGTTTTGTGGCTTTATTATCTACCCAGATGCACAGCCCAGAAATACAATTATTCAGATTTAGAAGCAATAAAATTTGGCATGCATTTTCTCGTATTCAGAATTCCTGCATGTTAAAAAGAAATTATAGCATTCTTCCCACATTGCACCGCTCTGAGGCCCTCACAGACCCATTCATTAACCGAAGACATTACAGAAAGCACACCATTTAGGTTAAAGGGCCCTTCGGATAACAGATATGCATGCACGAAGCAAATATTTCAGTGTAGCCCCGCCTTTTGATTATGACAATAATAGAGGCAAACGGATATGCGTTTGCCGTAATGTGCTGCTTGGTGATGGATCCATTGAGTGGTGAAAACTCTGATTGCAAAGCAGCACACAGAGAAAGCATTATGACAACAAAACCTATCTTCGTAACTATCAGAAAGTGGGAGTTTGACTACTTGGAGAAAAAGGAAAGCTTTCTGGGGAACTGTATTTCGGAAGAATTCTATAAGATGAGAATCCTGAATACACTTCAACTGTCCGTGGAGCTGTGGATAGAGACAGGTATGAGTTAAGAGGTAGCGATCCCTCTAGCCAGAAATATTTCCTCCAAGTCACAAGCCTGGGCCTTAGACCCCTCCCCCCATTTAAGTGCAAATAAACACCCTGGGGATATTTTCCTTCACTGGGATCCCAACAAATATTTAACATATAGTTACTTAAAATCATGGGAACCAAAATGCAGATACATTAAGGAATATAACATAAGACTACATCAAGTGTTAGTTCTGTTTTGAGGATACTTGATGGTGCGAAAAGAAGATAAAAGGCACCAAAATGAGATTTTTACACACTCAACATAGGAAAAGATAAGTCACAAGTTGGAAAAATATATTTGCCACACATACGTCCCACAAAGAATTAGCATTGAGAATATACAAGTAACTACTAAAAACCATATGGAAAAAACAAAATGGTGGAAAGGAGCAGAATATGTGAACAATCATCTCACAGAAGAAAAACACATATGGCCAATACACATTTGAGGAAACATCAAGAAAATGCATAATGAGATGCCTTTGATACCCATCTGGTTGGCAAAATTAAGAAGGATGGCAATATCAATTGTTAGAGGTGATACAGATCCACAGGATTGCTAGGGGGAGAGGAAACTAGTAAAACATCATTGGGAAAAAAATGGCATTATCTTATAAAGTTAAATAATCATATACCCTGCAACCCCAAATTCCATTCCTGGGGATGTACTCAAGAGGAACGTATACATATGTGCACCAGGAAAGGTGTACAAAAGTATTCGTAGCAGTACTGTTCTCGGAAGCCAAAACCAGGAACCATTCCGAACGGTGAGTGAGTTCTAGAGCACTGCACCACGCAATGCTGCGAGGCACTCGGAACCAGCGAACTGCAGCTACAACACACAACGACGTGGTTGAGCCTTGGCGTGACGATGCTGTTGAAAAACACTTGGTTCCAGGAGACTACAAGCAACATGACTTCTTTTTCTAAACAATTAAAAATAACCAACCAACCAATACAATCTCAGGAATGCACATATACAATAAAATGATGTTAAAGGGAAAGACAAGCACAGGATTCAGAAAAGTGACCAGCTCACTTTGGAAGCAGCAAGCAATGAGCTGGAAAAGCCACACAGAAGAGTGGGCAAGTCACGCAGGTGCTAGTTCCTGTGACACAAATGCACTCTTGGGTGTCTATGACCACACACACGCACACTCATGTGCCACAAGGAGGCCATATAAAGCTATACAGGCAATGACAGTGGTGTGTCAGAGACCAAAGATTAACCTGACTCTAAGCACCGAAAATACTGTGTCATTATTTAGTGTTCAGGTCCCCTTGATGCATACTTGTATATCTATGTCATCATGCACTCACCAGAAGAAAGTGTGAGTTATTTTTAAATGGACAGTTAAAAGTAATCTATTATTGTTATAATGAAGATGAAGCAGCAGCAAAACAGACATCCTATGCTGAAAATTCTGATCATCGAAACATAAGTGAGAGAGGAGGAACCTAGATGAATCTGACAAAGACAGAGAGAGCAATAATGACCCAGCTTGTGTAACTTACCTGCAGTGTAACGGTTTTCCTGGAAAGGAAGGCTGCAGAGGGTGCAGGAAGGCTTAAGCAAAAGAGGAGACATCATCCAGTGTGGCAGTCCTCAATCTCAACTGCCTCAAAAAAGCAGCGGGTGAGTTTTGAGAAAATACAGATGTCTGAACCCAACCCTCTAAAATTCCAATACTCATTCATCTAACTCAGGCTAATATCAGAATGTTTTTAAGAGTCCCAAGTGTTACTAATGCGTTACCAAAGCTGAGAACCACTAATCCCGTGGGGAAAACATTAGGCTTGGAATGAGGTTACCCGGATGTTCTAGTCCCATGTCTTCTGTTAGCTACAGAAATTTGGATCCAGTCATTTTTCTCTCTAAAATGGAGGGTGTCAGGGGTGAGGAGGAGGGACCAGTGGACTGATGACATGGAAAGATCCTCAGAGACTAATTTCATGACCTCTCCTCCTATTTCCATTCTAGACAAGAAGAAGAGTAACCTCAGCAAAAGGGGCTCCACTGGCTTCAATGCAGGGAGCAGGAAGTGTGAACGAGTCATCAGTTTCCTGGCTGGATGACTGGGTACTGCCTAAAGTGTGATTAATTAAAGAAGTACGATAGTCTGTGGTTAAAAGCAGGTGCTAGGAAACTTCCAATCGCGGTAACTCAATGAATTCCCACTCTAACTACCAAGCCTCTTTGCAGCAAGGAGTTAAAATCTTAAAACAGAAAACCGATAAAACCATAGCCAAGCTCAAAAAACAAGATAACAATTGCTGTGGACCAGAAAAAGGACAGAAAATCAACAGATGGATTAGACTCATGGGTCTCCCGGGCCCCATGAAGCAGGAGCCTTAGAGTTTGGCTTCTGTGGGTTAACAAAGACCCAAGGAGACCCAAGGAGACCCAAGTTAGACAGAAAACCACCTGGGATCACTGCATGAAGCTGGGCTGGGCAGGGCTCTCAAACACGTGAAAGGAGGCTGGGGAAAACGGCAGCCTGCTGCCAGGGCCAACAGGTTTGTGAAGATATTGAGCCGTGGAAAGTGGTGGAAAAAACAAGTCATACACTATGGTCAGGAAGTGGGGCTAGACGACCACAGATTCTGTGACCGGGTGTGAGAAACCTGGACACCACCCCAGAGCAAGAGCTCCAGCACAAGAACCCGGCTGGAGGCAAGCACAAGACTTACACGAAGGAAAGCATCAAAATCTGCTTCCCTAAAAACCACTAGATACAGTTTTAAATGTAAATAGTAAGTCTACAAGAAATAGACAAGTCATCTTTTTTACTTTATTTTTATTGTTTACACTATCACAGATGACTCCATTCCCCCCACCTTGCCCCCTCCCCATGCCCGCACTCACCACCCCCTTCCCTCTGGCCATCACCACACTGTTGTCTGTGTCTATGGGTTATGCATATGTGTTCTTTGGCTAATCCCTTCATATCTTGTATAAAATATTTAAGAGAAAGTAAAAATAAGGGAGAGTTACCCATCTCGTTGATACCAAAATGTGTCCAGGACAGTACAAGTAATCAAATTATAAACTATTCTTGCGAACACAGATACAAAAACCCTAAATAAAATACAAGCAAATAAACTTCAGGAGTATATTTTTTGAAGTCAGACCAAAGACTTTTATCAAAGGAATATAAGGATGCCCTAATATAAAGATAAGACAGAAATGCCATATAAATTTCTCAACAGACACACACAAAAATATTTGTTTTAGACATCCTAACCAAGTAATAGTATCAAGATTAAAAGAATTAGGCCTGTATGGTGTGGCTCAGTGGAGTGAGTGCTGGCCTGCACAACCAAAATTCACCAGTTCGATTCCCAGTCAGGACACATACCTGGGTGGTGGGCCAGGTCCCCAGCTGGGGGTGTGCAAGAGTCAACTGATCAATGTTTCTCTCCCTTTCTTTCTCCCTTCCTTCCCTTTTCTCTAAAAATAAATAAATAAAATCTTTTTTAAAAAAATTAAAAAATAAAATCTTTCTTTAAAAAAAGAAAATTTGAAAACATCTATCAAATATTAGAATAAGAAAGTTAAGCAATCCTAATGTACAACAGATAATCCTTAAAGAATGGTGTTTCTGTACACCAATTTGAATAATTTAAAAATTGCATTTACGATAGCAAAAAAATATTGTAAGACGCCTAAGACGAAAACTAAAAAATCTGGGTAAGAATTTTATAGAGAAAATACTCAAGATGTTACCAAAATCATAAAAGAAACTTAAATAAATGGGAAGAGATAGCATTTGCACGGTTGAGAAGACTCAAAAGGTCTTCTCCAACATGCCGACCCCAACATAATGTGTAAGTTCAAAGCATCTATAACCCAAATTCTGACAAGGTTTTGGGCTACATGGGCTGATCTTAAAATGCATGGTTAAGAGACCAAAATTGTCTAAGGACAAAATGGAAGGACGGCATCAACAGATGTGCCCCGCCCATGTCAAGCTTCATAATAAAGCAGTAGCGCTGGCACAGCGACAGACCGCAGGACAGTGAGACAGAGCGCAGCTTCCCTGGGGCACAGAAGCAGAGGGGCGAGGGTGAAGCCCAGATTTGTGAGAGAAGGGTCCCGGGGTAAGTCATTCTCCTTTTGGGAAGGATGAAAGTGGATCTCTACCTCAATCCATGCACAAACATTAAATATCAGGTAGATGTGCTACCTAAGTGAGAGGAAACTCTCTGAAATTGAAAATAAGGGGCTATCTTGATGATAGCAAGGGACGATATCTCAACGATGGGACCCACAAGTCACTAGCCACAAAAATGCCCTAAAGAGGTGAAAAAGCTCACCATGAAACATTCGATTAAATTTAAATAAATGACATGTTCTGTTTGTTAAATCTCATCATAAATAAAGATAGTTGCAATCCACAGAATTAATATCCAGACTTCACAAAGAATTCATATAAGTCTTTAGAAGATAAATATCACACATTTAAAAACTATCATAAATGTAAAGCAAACAGAGAATATTAAGATCTAATAAAATTGGGTGATGGGGCACATGAGTGTTTGTTGTGCTGTTCTCTGAAGTTTTCTTTGTGGTTGAAATATCTTATAAAAAGTTTAAATGGAAATAAGCGTGGTGCTTTGACATCAGACAGGCCTGTTCTACTCAAGCTTCAGTTCCTATACTTACCAGCAGCTACAGTTGATAAACTTGAATTTTCTAGTTCAGGAGCTCGGGTTCCCTACCTGGAAAATTAGAGCAGTAACAACATACATCTATGGGTAAAGGGCACCCTATAGGGCTTGGCAATGGCTAATACTTAATAAAGTCAGTTACTTTTGTGTTAATGATAATATATTTAATCCAATCCTTTTTCCTCTCTTACACATAATGTCCTAAAATCTACCCCTCGCCCTCTAAAAAAGGTAAGTAAACTTTGACCCCGTCGACTTAACACATGCTTTTAAACAGTGTGTGAAATGTATTTATTTACAAGAAGGCTGGGTATGTAGGTCCAGGCCTGGATAAAACGCAGGGTATAAAATGTAGTTAAGTACTCGGTACCTCCACATCCACACGAGTTCCCTAACAGCTCCAAAGCACTTACCCTCTGCTATTTCCTGCGTAGGTGTTTGTATTTCTGAGTTTTAAGAGAATATTTTTAAAAATAAAATATCTTTCAGACCAAAAGTACTGATTTTGACAGAAGATTTCCTAAACTCTCTCAAATCATACCAAACAGGGATTTCTTGTAAAGTAGGACCAGAGTTGGAACTGCCAAAGTCACGTAGGTGCGCTGACTTCTGAGCCAATATTCCTGCATTTACACACACACACACACACACACTTTTCTTACCCAGCCTCTGCTTCTATACATAAGTAGAGCCACCTAGAAAAGACTGTTTATTATATCCCGATATCCTGTTGTGGTCTACAGGGTAAAGGTCTTGTACCTGGAAGTACACATGGTCTCCCTTGAGAGGGATAATCATCCCCAGAGTCAATTATCCAAAGAGGTGGCAGGTTCCCGAAAGGCAGGCCTCAGGCAGGGAAGAGAATCTTGTTTCTCTCTGAGAATCATTTTACAGGCACCGTTCTTCAAGGAGTCAAGATGCCTGGGGTGAGCTCCTGGGTAATAGATGCTAAAGTGATGCCCACCTCATGGAGACAGGCTGGGCGCCTGGATGAGATGAATCTTGTTACTTCCAAAGAGCAAGCCGTAGCCTTGGCGTGGATTCTGCAGCACAGCATTCACCCAGGTTCGCTTCTCTTTGGCTTCGTCCCAAGGCCCCAGTAAGTACTGTCAGAGCATGCCAGCACTATCATCCCGTGTCCATGCTTGTCTTGTTAATGCACCTTTATGTGTGAGAATTAATGGTAGGTCCTCCAATAAGAGCTAATCTTTTCATGTTTTTAAAGTCATAAAGTGAGAACAGGATTATTAAAAAACATTTAAACATGGAATTACATGTCTCCCTATGATTCATGCCCACAGTTCTTGCCAAATACCCCTTCCTCCAATGGACAGGCTTTTCCCTATATTGCTATCTAAATCAATTAGGTGTTTTTGTGTAACAAACCACTCCTAAACTTGGTGACTTAAAATAACAGTCATTGGTATGAACTGATGATTATGTGGGTGGGCAATCTGAGATGGGCTCAGCAGGGTGGTTCTGCTGGTCTCCCCTGGGCTCAGCCATGTGGCTGCATAGAGCCTGCAGGTGGGACAGGGGCTGCTTGATGCAGGATGGCCTCATTCACCTGCTTAGGAGTAGGGTGGCTGTCAGCTGGGGTGGCGGGTCAGTGGGCCATATGTCTGGCAGGCTTTCCCCAGTTCAGTGGCAGACATGGGGCTGGTTGAGCATCCCTAAGAGCAGCAGGAGAAGACGACTTCGATGTGCAATTGCTTTTCCATCCTCTGTTTGCATCTCATTTGTTAATGTCCCGCTGATGAAAGAAAAGCACATGACCAAGTCCAGGGTCATCTTAGGAGGGCACTACTCCAGGGTATAAATATAAAAAGGAAATTATTGTGGCCACTGTTTCAAATAATCTACTATACCAGCCTTGACTAGCCTGGATCTCCTTGTATGAGACAGGGAAGAATTTTCCTTAGACACCCAACATATCCACACACATTCACACACTCACATCCACACATGCTCATGAAGACTCAATGCATATTCTCACATAAAAGCACATGTACCTACATATCATCATCACGCATGCCCCCGAGAGAGATACATGGAGATACACATAAAACTAGTCATGTATAGAAGCACAAAAGTCAATTTGCAAGGCAAGGTTTTTGCGCTACACACTCTGTTTCATTTTTAACTCCCTGCTTTACTTTGAGAAAATCTGCCATGGCAAATTCTTGAGGAGGAATCTGCTGCTACAACCCATCCTTTGATATGAAGGGTTAAGCGATTAAAGATGACCCAGCCTGCCAGCTGCAGGCTCATCTCTGTGGTCTGATTTCTCAAGATGATACAACTCACTTCCCAGCGGTGATTGCGAGATTTAAATCTGAGTCGGGAGAGAGAAAAATGCAATTCTTAATACGATGTTAGTTAGAGCACAGCTAGAGATGGCATAACCAATGAACAGAGTTTTACAGAATTGTTTAACCATTTTACTAGATGGAAAATGGGGAATATATTTTCACAGAACTCCAGAGCTGCAGGGCCTGAGGAGGCCCCCTGGTCTAGTTCCCTGAGTATCTAAAACAGATGTGCTACATCCTAGGAAAGACACAGCTTTTTAAATAAAGATCTCTTCATTTTCTACTAAAAGCCTAAGACTTTGCTCTATGTTTTTACATCTCTATGCATCTACTATCAACGATTTGTAATTATAAGTGTTTACCTTCATAAATTTTTAGTGACAGTACTACTGAAAAATGTTAAAAATGTGATTACATATATTTTCATTTCTCTTGAGTTCCTTATGCCTGTATGGGCGGGGGGAGTGTTTCCCCACAGGGGCAAAATTCCTAGAGAATTTATATCCAAAGAGCCAAATGGGGTTTCAAATACAGAAAGCTCACCTTATCTCCCTGTAGAGTCCCAGCCAGGACTGATCTGTACAGCCAGCCCCCAACTCCACCCACCTGCTGACTGCTTCCCTGATTCGGCCAAGTGCAGCCCTGCCCTCTCCCCTGCCCAAGCCCACTGGCTGCTGCACCATACCTAGTGCCTCACCTAGTCCGTTAGGGCTGCTATAACAAAAAATACCATGAACTGGGAGCTTAACAACCAACATTTATTTCTCACACCTCTGGAGGCTGGAAGTCCAAGATCAAAGTGCCAGCAGATTCAATGTCTAGTGAGGGCTCACTTCCTGGTTCACTGAGGGCCACCTTCTCACTGTGTCCTCGCATAGCAGAAGGGGTGAGGGATCTCTCTGGGGTCTCTTTCATGAGGGCACTAATATCATTCACGAGGGCTCCAACTCATGACCCGCTCACCTCCAAAGGCCCTACCTCACACTGAGAGTGGAATTTCAGCATATGAATTTGGGGGGACACAAACTTCAGTCCATAACACCCATACTTAGAAATACAATGGAGAAACTGTAGGAGCCCACAATGGGTGAGAAATGACTGGTTTGGGTTCACAAAGCTGGTTGTGGTAAGCTTAGGCAATAATTTGAAATATACATAATACCTCCAGCCTGTTAACATAACTGCACCCACAGAAACCCACTGGTGCATCTGACCAGCTCAGGGCTGCACACTCAAGTGCTCTGAGGCCCAGGCAGGTGGTCTAAAGTGAGAAGGCAGCTGGGCAGTGGGGTGGAACTCAAGAGCACACGATGCCCTCTCTGCTTAGGAGCAGGAGTAACGGTCTAATGGGTCCAGACCTTCTGAAGTCTCTGACTTTTTAAATCTTGGCAACTAATTAAAATTATGTCTGTCTGCAGGCCAGAGCACTTAATTAATTAATTAATCAATCAATCAATCAAACCAGCAAAAACAGTCAAGTTCCCAAAGCTCATACTCTGGTCTTAAGAATCCCAGTAAAACAGTCAAGGGCAGGACTGAGCCTCAAATGCCATTATCCAAAGACATCTCTGATCTGGTTCCAAAGGACTCGATGCCAAATGCAGGCCCTTTCGCAGGGTTCCCGTTCTGCCCTCCAGCCTGAGGACAGCCTTTTGTTCCTCCACTGGGGAAAGTAGCTTTGCCTGAGCACAATGCGGTGTTTAAGAACAAACACCTATTTCCCAAATTAAACCTTGCCCTGGTTTAAACCTTTAAGTCCTTTAGGGCACCTCCCTTCAAGTCCTGTCTTATTCATAGTGGATTTTAAAAGTGATGCCCTAAAGAGCCCCAAACCTCCGGATTGATGTATCTCAACCATCTCCAGTTTCCTTTTCAGGCGAGAGAAACCCCTGTAGTGTGACTTTCTCTCTCTCTCTCTCACACACACACACACACACACGGGGAAGGCATCCTGTTATGATGAACTGGTATAGCTGCATGTTAAAACAATGCATTAACTGTAAAACCACTCCACGGTTGTTTTTAAAAGAAGCTTTTTTAAAAAAGGCTACAATCCACTCATTAACAATCCATGAAAATGAAGATGGTAAAGCTGGTGACCTGAAGTTTACACTAGAGTGAAGCAGCACTGACTTCATGCAAAGGGTGACGAGGAGTGTACCCCTCACTCAAACGCTGGCCTCCTCCTCAACAGTGCATTTCTGAACCCTCGCATTACCTGAAGTCATCTTCGCACAACCCTGTGGGCCAGTCAACAGCTGGTTACACCCACAGGACAGAGGAGAAAACAGAAGCCCGGAGAGAAGAGATCACAAAGGATCACTCTAGCTCATGCTAGAATCAAAAGGAAACAGGCCTCACTTAGCCTTGGCCCCTTCTCCCACATTGGGAATGGCTCCCCTAACCTCCTTCCTTGCCTGTCTACACCTCCTATGGCCTAGCGCTGTCCTGGAGATGGAAGCCACATTCCCAGCTTCCAAAGGCAGAGGCTGAGTCTTCCACTTTTCTCATCTAACCCCAGAGCCTGCCACAGAGCAGGCTGCACATTAGGCCCTGAAAGGAAGAGGTTGTGGTCAAACATACAGAAGAGTCCCTAAGGTTCTGCCAAATACAATTTCAGAGGGGGGACAGACCGCAAAGGCTACCAGGAGGGGGCTTGTGGGAATCTTCTCCAAGGGTTGGACATACCCCTTCCCAGGGGTCAGAATGTAGAAAATGTGCCCAGCAGCCCTCAAGCTCAAAGGCTGAGATTTTGAATTCGATTCTCTGTAAACGGTAATGCTCACTTTGCAGCAGGGGAGAAAGTCCACAGAACCCCAAAGAGCAGCACACTGCTAAGTCCAGTTTACTGACTACAATTCCTGCAGCCTGTCCTCTGCTGGCTATCTCCGAGAAGACAGGAAGTGCAAAGTTCCCACCGTTTGGAAGCTCAGAGGTTAGTTTGGGAAGTTATTATGTGCACAAACTTGAATCAATAGGGAGGTTCCCATCTGAGTTCTCAGACCTTTAAATGATGCTCTTAGGGCTCCCAGTTCAGATCTCTGAAAAGAAGGGAGGGTGCAAAAAGCCAGGAGAGCGTTCACAGGAGGTCAGACCTTGGGCCTGGGCCTCCAAGAATGAGCAAACTGGGACGGGTGCATGATGGGTGGCGGGGGGTCATCACAGGCAGAGGCAAGAGCTGCAGGCTCAGAGGAGTCCAGTAGGAAATGACACATTGGACGCTCCCTGACAGTGGCACGGGTTTGAATTGGGAGTCAGAAAAATGATACTGGAGGGCCAGCAGATTCAGACCCCATGGGGCTTGAATACTATGAAGAACAAGCTGACCCGTTCACTCATTCCCTGGGGAAACCCCCCTAGTCCTTTGGCATTTAGCATAAAAGGAAAGAAACATAAGCTATATGGGAAATCCAACGAACAAAAAAAAACTAAACAAAGACCTACCCCTAGACCTAGATGGCACCAAGGCCTAGTGTTGGACCCAAGGCTCTGGGCAGACTCCAGACTCACTCAAACAGCTGTTTACAAGCCAACGGTAGGTAGGAGATGGGGCTGGAGGTCATGCCCTAAGCCGATAAAGCTGGAAACCCTTTGACACTGAACACCCCTCTCCAGAGTAAAAGGGAATAAAAGAAAATTAAGACATTGAATCTAAGTCTGGTGAAATAAAAGAAGTTATTCATTTTTCATTTTAGTTTCATACCAGGAAACATAGTGCAAGTTTCATTGTGAAAACCAGTTGTAGGAGAAAGTGGTAATGGTCTGGGAGTGATGAGAGGAACACCTGGATGGCCCATTAAAAGTCCCCCCAGTACACCTGCCCCCACACCTTTTCTCCATTTTTAAACCCTGACTGATACACAGTGCCCATCAGAGACTCCACAGTCTTTTTTTAGGATCGATATCATTTATTTTATTTTTTATTAAAATTTATTTGACATGTGACATTGTATGAATTTAAGGCATGCAACGCGATGATCTGACACAATGATATACCGTAATATGATTGCCACTGTGCAGAGAGTTAGCGACTCTGGCATGACACACAATCACCCTTTATTTCTGTGGTGAAAATATTCAAGACCTAGTCTCTTAGCAAGTTTAGTGATTATAATACAATATTGTTGTCTTTATTGACCATACTGTGCATTAGACTTCCAGAACTTATTTCTCTACTAGTTGTAAGTCTACACTCTTAAACACCACCTCTCGTATTCCCCCACCCCCTTTCCCTACTAACCACCATTTTACTCTTTATCTCTCTTTTTTAACAAGTTTGGCTGTTTTAGATTCCACATATAGGAGACATCACACAGTATTTGTCTTTCCGTGTATGACTTATCTGATTTAGCAAAACATACTCAAGTTCCATGTATGTTGTCACAAACGGCCAGATGTTCTTCTTTCTCAAGGCTGAATAATATTCCATTACGTGTGTGTGTCTGTGTGTGTGTCTGTGTGTGTAACATATTTCCCACCTGCTTTATCCACTCATCTATTAAGGGGCACGTATGTTGTTTCCAGATCTTGACTATTGTAAAGAATGCTACGGTAAACATAGGAGTACAGATATCTCTTCAATATGCTGTTTTCATTTCCTTTGGGTATACACACAGAAGTGGGATCACTGAATCATATGACCATTTTATTTTTAATTATTTTGAGAAACACTGACACTGTGTTCCATAGTGGCTGCACCAATTTGCATTCCCACCAACAGTGCACAAGGGGTCCCTTTTCTCCACATCCTTGTCAACACTTATCTCGTCTTCTCGAGGAGAAACTCCACAGTCCTTTTTCACTGAGCTGCTTGGCATTTCCCCCACATTCCCCAACACTCCGTGCTCCCCAAATCACCAATTTTCCTGCTGGCCAGAATGCCTCTATCCCTTGCCTGCCAAGTGGACTCTTGCTCCTTCTTAATTCAGCTCACACCTAGCATGGGCTGCCCCCACAGCACTGCATCCACCTCTCCTTATCACCTGCCTCGTTGTTCTTTAATCATCTATGGAGATGCCTGTGCCCTCACTCCCTGCATAGGAAAAACAGAGGTCATGTCTTATTCTGTATTCCACATCTTTAGAGTATACCTCATAAATGAGTCCTAAATAAAAACGTCTTTATCACCTCCTGGTATTTCCCCTGTGCCAGTCTGTCTATATGAGCAGGATTTGAAGGAGAATATCAGGAACCAAACAGGAAGTTGTGCCTTGGAAGAGCATATGTGCTCGTACTTCTTTATCTCATCAATGAGGTAGGTAGCCACAGACACGGTAAGGGATGTCCCAGATAAACTGGCAAGGGCTTAGGCAAGGCAGGATACCCACATGGAGAGACCCTCCCAACCTGACCACCAAACCCCAAAGGAGAATAGTCACAAAGTTTTGTGATACTGACTGTCCACTTGAGTACATCCTGTTGCTCAGGTTGCATACCAAACATCTGACGTGTCTGATCTCATTTCATCCATCCAACAAAACTTGGAGGTAGGTATGTTTATCCCAACTCCTCAAGCAAGGAAGCTGACATTCAGGGCAGAAAAGTATTTTGCTGACAGTCATGCAGCTGGCCCCTGGGAGAGTTGGGATTTAAACCCACTCATCTACCCCAAAGCTCTTACTCACAACTGTGCTGTTGGACAACAAATCAAGCTGAAACTGCAGGTCCCATTTGGTGGGAAAACGTGTTTATGTACATCAACATCATCTTCCTCAAATCCTTTTGGGCCATCAGAAGGCATTAAATAACTAATTTAAATAAATAGAGATCTTAATAAATTCACATCCATACACACCTGCCCAAAGTCAATTCCTCCCGTGAGTGTGACCCTCCCTGTGAGGTGAGAGATGCAGGTGCCAGACTCCCGAAGATAACATTATGGGATGAGAGGGTGACGGGAGAAGGAGAGGAGAGGCTGCAAGGACAAGCTGCCCATGCAGGCAGCTCCCAGTCCTGCAGATCCTGTCTTCACAGAGCCCCTCACAGCTCCTGCCGGGGTTCATGTCCCTGCTTACCCTCCACCCAATCACCTGCAATTGCCTAACAAGAACTCCCCTTCTCCATGCCCCTTCTATCCCAATACAACCCTCTTATCAAGGCAGCCTGACCTCATTGAAGCACAGCTCAGATCTGCTCAAACCCAGGCGGGAACTCCCATTGTCTTTTTTTGTGTGTGATTTTTTAAATTCTTGTTTATTCTATTACAGTTGTCCCAATTTTTCCCTCCTTGCCCTCCTCCATCCCGCCCCAACCCCCACTGCCACAGTCCATCCCCACACCATTGTCTATGTCCGTGGGTCCTTCATACATGGGCCTTCTGCTGCTTTCTCTCATTCTCCTCCCGCCCCCCCTTCCCTCTAGCAGCTGTCTGACTGTTCCGTTTCCATGTCTCTGGTTCTATTTGGCTCATTAGTTTATTCATTAGGTTCCTCTTATAAGTGAGATCATATGGTATTTGTCTTTTATGGAATGGCTTATTTCATTTAGCATAATAGTCTCCAGTTCCATTCATGCTGTTGCAGAGGGTGGGAATTCCTTCTTCTTTCTTTCTGCTGCATAGTATTCCATTGTATAAATGTACCACAGTTTTTTGATCTACTCATCTACTGATGGGCACTTCGGCTGTTTCCAACATTTGCCTATTGTAAATAGTGCTGCTATGGGCCTAGGCGTGCATAATTGTTTTGAACTGGTGTTTCAGGGTTCTTAGGGTATATTCCCAGCAGTGGAATTGCTGGGTCAAAGGGCAGTTCCATTTTTAATTTTTTGAGGAAATTCCATACTGTTTCCACAGTGGCTGCACCAGTCTGCATTCCCACCAACAGTGCACTAGGGTTCCCTTTTCTCCACATCCTCACCAGCACTTGTTGTTTGTTGATTTATTAATGATAGCCATTCTGACAGGTGTGAGATGATATCTCATTGGTTTTAATATGCATCTCTCTGATGGTTACTGATGTTGAATATCTTTTCATATGCCTATGGACCCTCTTTATGTCCTTCTTGGAGAAGTGTCTATTCAGGTCCTATGCCCATTTTTTCACTAGATTGTCCTCCTGGTGTTGAGTAATGTGAGTTCTTTATATATTTTGGAGATTTAACCCTTGTCTGGGTTATCATTGGCAAATAAGTTCTCCCATATAGCCAGTTCCCTTTTCATTTTGAAGATGGTTTCTTTAGGCATGTAAAGGCTTTTTTAATTTGATGTAGTCCCATTTGTTTATTTTTTCCTTTATTTCCTTTGTCTTAGGATATATATTGTAAAAAATATTGCTATGTGGGATATCTGAAATTCTACTGCCTATGTTTCCCTCTAGGACTTCAATGGTATTGGTATCACAACTTACATTTAAGTCTTTTATCCATTTTGAGTTTTTTCTGGTGTATGGTATATGTTGGTGGTCTAGTTTCATAGTTTTTGCATGTACCAGTCCAGTTCTCCCAACATCATTTGTTGAAGAGGCTATTTTTACCCCGCTTTATGCTCATGCCCCCTTTATCAAATATTGATTGGCCATAGAGACATGGGTTTATTTCTGGGCTCTCTATTCTGTTCCATTGATCTATGTGTCTGTTTTTATGCCAGAACCAGACTGTTTTGATTATAGTGGACTTGTTGTATAGTTTGATATCAGGTATTTTGATCCCTCCAACTTTTTTCTTCTTTCTCAAGATTGCTGTGGTTATTCAGGATCTTTTTTTGGTTCCGTATAAATTTTCAAAGTATTTGTTCTAGATCTATAAAATATGCCACTGATATTTTAATAGGAATTGCACTGAATCTATAGATTGTTTTGGGTAGTATGGACATTTTAATGATGTTAATTCTTCCAATCTGTGAACGGGGCATATACTTCCATTTATTTGTATCCTCCTCAATTTCTTTCATCTGACTGAAGTCTAAAACCCTCAGCTGCACTCAAGGACTTTCATACACAGCCTCCAACCAACCAACCAGACTTGGCTCCAGTCACTGACTCAGACACCCCAGGAATCAACTTACTTACCCAGAACATGACTTACTGCATCACAAATGAGCCCTGCTCTCCCACCCTACCATTTCTCACCCTTTCTTGCCTCCTAGAATATCATTGCCTTCTCTCAGGCTGCCCACAAACATTTGTGGAGCACCTCCTCAGAATCAGGTACAGTCCTGGCTTGTAAAATCAGATTTCTCCTCCAACACTCAGTGCAAACGATGACTTCTGCAGGCGGTGCTCAGCAGTCCCCTGATAAGAAGCAACCTCGTCCTTCTCTATGTGCTCACAGATTTACATTTGGCCTTAAGCTACAGGTATACGTCTGTCTCTCTCAGCCTTGCGAGCTCCTCAGAGGCAGGAGGATGGCACTGATGGCAGCAAGCCCCACCATTGGTCACCAGTCCAGTCTGGTTTGGACTAATGGGCAGTTCCAATGTTCCTGGAGCACTTTTCCCCACTGGCACGCAAACTACAACAAAGAATGTATGCTATTGAAACAATAATCAAGATATCAAGGAATTAATTATCTGACACATCTAATTAGTGCAAAAACATAATAGAAATTGCCCAGTGTCCTAGATAATTTTGATTTACCTAACTTTTTTTACTATGTACCTACACAATCAGATAGACTATGTCAGTCCAGAACACTCTGTGCTATTAGACAGAGACGCTATGCAAGTCATGATAAAGAGGATCAAAAATACACTTTACATTCCTGTTGGGCTTAGACTCCAACCTCTAATGTTAAAAATAAAAGTGATTTCAGACTTGAGACCCATTCATTCCATCAGCTAGTTGGAAACCATGTATTAAACACCCACTATATCAAATATCGAACTACGAAGTACTAGTAAATGGACATATTTCCTCCCTCCGGATATTTCTGCTCTGGTCGGGAATGCAAGACTTAGCCATATGAAAGCACCAAGACAAACAATACATAAACAAGAGACAGGTAATGTAAATTATTTACATGAAAGCTGAGAAAAATCAAAGTAAAAGAAAAATTTAAACAAGTTGAAGGTAATCAGAAAAGATGCATTTGAACCATCTTACTGCCTCAGTGGAGATGAATATTGAGTTCCAGAGAATACTGTATTAACCATCTTAGGGGTTCAAGTCCAGATGGTTCTGAGTGATAGACTAAATCAACTGTGTAGGGCATCTAATCCTTTAGGCCTTTCTTTTATTCATGTATTCCCCGATTTGTTATTCAACAAATATTTGATGAGTGTGCCAGGCCCTGTACTGATGCCCAGAATATGGTGGTGAAGGAGAGAGACATGGTCTTTATGAACTAATGAAATTTAGAATATACTCCAGGAAAGAATCTTCTTTATCTTGGAACTTCATGCCTTCAAATGTAAGTTGATATTCAAGTCAGTTGAATTCCTAGGCACAAAATGAATAATGATTGCAATGGAGGGGCGGTGGTTCAGGGACAGGATGGACAGCAGCAGAAAACCTTACTGAGAATAACTACTAGTCATGATTGGTACTATTTCAAAGTTTAAAGGTTTGAGATGGGGAAAAAAGAAGGAAAGGAACCCCTGCCCAAGAAAGGGAGTACACAGCGAGTTCTGCACCGGGGTCAGCCCTGACACCCAAGCTAAAACTTGGCATTGCTGACATGGATGGCAGAGCCAGGAAGTTAAAAAAAAAAAAACAATGAAACAGGGCTGCCATCAATGAGGAAACATCGTGCAATGCCAGCATTTGATTTGGAAAGTATTCATACGGCTTTCTTGGCTAGGATATTTAAGACAAAAATAGAAATATTCTCATCAATGATTTATAAGATTGCTTTAGAGAGATGGGGGCAGAAACTAGTATGACAAAAAGAAAAAAAAAGCAGCCTCCTAACTTGTCACTTGGCTGGAGAGCACAGGCCAGGGGACAAGAGCTGTGGAGGGTGTTCCTCGCTCCTGTCACAGAGACTAGAGCTTGCAAAAGCTACCGAATTAGCTGCTCTGAACCTCAGAATGCCAGCCACTTTCTGGATTCTTCCAACTGCAATTTTAGTCTTCTCTGGGGTAAAAGCCTCCAGATGCAATATCTGAAAGTTGCATATGTATCGTGGAAAATGAGAGTAATATTAACAGATTAGCAGCCAATCAGATTGGGATATCATTCCAGACAGAGAACAGCTTCTTCTGGATTTTACCCTTGGAAGAGGAGGAGATGGGGAACGAGGGATGAAATAACAGATTCAGAAAGAGCAGAAAGTGAGAGGAAACCTTCCCAGAATAAGGTAAGGTCATTTCACAGTTACATGCTGAGTTTATTATAAGCCCATCCCTGGATTCTATTCAGTTTCAATTATGCACGAATTGACTCCAACTCCTGGACTCTCCATTGGAAGCATATGGGACATGAGAGGAGAAGTCATTCATTTTAGACCCACACTTCACACCAACACTGCCGCCAGTCCCCTGGTACCTGAGACTGCCTGCCTTCCTGCATGAAGCTACCCAGCCAATCTTCCTGCAACTCAAAATCTCAATAAGCCACCCTCATAGTGGGGAAAACCTTCTGACGCTATTGCCCACTTACAGAATTAAGATCCTATTCACACTAACATACAGACGTTCTCTAGTTACCCACTCAGATGGGTATTTATTGTGCACACACGGTAGCAGGTGCTAGGGTGGAGAACTGACAAGAAAGGCACTGGCATGCCCTCAAGGAGCTTATAGTTTACTGGGGCAGGAGGAGCAGGGAGGAATCAACCAGTAATTAACTAAATAATGACAATCAGGCAGATGGCTATAAAAAGTGGAGTACCTTGGGAACGCACAATGCATCACCTACCTTAGTCTGTAGGGTCTAGCAAGGAAGGCCTCCCTGAAGCAGTGATGTTCAAGGAGAGATGTGAAAACTGAGCAGCATTTAGCTAGGAAAAGAAAGGGGATGAGGACTGCAGGACAAGGAGCAGTGTGCACACAGACCCCAAGTAAGAGATAGCGGGGACCTGCAGAACTTGGTGGGAGCAGGGAGAATGCGGATGAGACAGATAATAGCTAGGGCTAAGGACCCAGGACAGGGGGACGGCAGAAGTGACAGAAACTAGAAGAAGTAAAGGAGACATGGTGAGTTGTAAGGATACCTGGAATACCAAATCAACAAGATTGGGCTCTATACTAGAGGCCACAGGGAGCCATCAAAGGCTTCTAAGGAGGGTGTTGGCATGACCAGATGTTTTAAAAAACGCATTCTGTGTCTTGTGTACTGTGTGCAGGTGGATCAGAGACAGGAAGGCCAATAACAAAAAGATCCTTTGGTAGACTATGGCAGTAGTGTAAGTAAGAGAGGATGAGGGCTTGGTGGGGAGAAGGTGAAGATGTGGTGGAGTGGGCAGGACTCGGTGACCAAGGGCATCTGCAGAGTGAGTAAGAGGATGTAGTTGGGAATGACTCATGTTTTGGCTGAGACAACTGAGTAAATCATCGTGCCACCAACCAAAACAGGACTTCAAGTGGGGGAGTTTTTTCTCTCTTGGGGAGAGAACCCCCGAGTCTGAAGGTCTTCCAATGGAAACTTCTAGAAGTTGTAAATAAGGGCCTGAAGGTCAGTAGGGCAGAGAGGACTGGACATGTTCAACTGGGACAATCAGGGTATGACAGAGGATTATTATCCTGTGGAGGAATGTGGCGACCCCAGGGAACCATGAAGCATAAAAAGAAGAAAAATTCAAGGATGAGGCCTAGGTAACTCCAGTATCTAAAGGCCAGTCAAAGAATGGATCCAGTCAAAGAGAATATTTGGAAAGAGTGGGTGTACAAAGAGAGGACAATGTATAATACTTCTTGAAAGAGAAAGAAGATATTTCAAAGAAGAGATTAATAGCCTGAAGATAAATAACTAGCTACTGCATTAGCCAATGAAGCCGCTGATGACTTCAGTAAGAATAATTCTGGTAAAGTGGGAGAGGCAAAGCCAGATTTACAGAACAAATGAGAAACAAAGGAGCAGAGAAAGCAGCCATGACCTGCTACTTCAAGACCTTTGGCAGGGGAAGGAAGGAGACACGGGCCGCCTTGAGAGGAATGTGGGGTGGCAGAGCTTTTTAAAGGAATTGGCCCATGGATGGAGGTGGTCAGGCAGACTAGGGCAACTTCAGGGACGCCAAAGGATGGATTCTCCCAATGGGTGTGGGAGTAAATGAGACGACCTCTACGCTCCATTCCTAATCTGAGATTCCAGTCCCCTCTGGAAATGAGGTTCACCAAAGCAGTCATTTCCAGTCTGTTTAGGACAGGGAGCCAAACTTCAGCATCAGGAAAGCAGGATTTGAAGAGGAGCACTTTACTCTGCCTCTTGGATATGAAGCAAGGAGCATGTACCTCTTTCAGAAAATGGTAACTGAACTGAGGGTCATGTGGCTTGGGCTAGAAAAAAGGACTCAGGAGGGAGGAATGGCAAGGAGATAACGATGTTCCCTCCTCCTAAAAGAATGTCGCCTCCCCCAGGAGAAAAGCAGGGAAAGAGGATCAGTCTGAAAACAGATTGTGTAATAGTGGGGCCAACCCACTCTCTGCCTCCGTGCCTCTTCCCCTAGGACTCAAGCATTGCTCCCCAGGCTCCTAGCTCCTAGGGAAGCAGGGAACTCACTGTTGCCTTCACTTCCCCCAGGACTCACTGGACCCCAGCTGGCCAGCTGCTGAGGCAACCTTCTTGGGACCCAGCACCTCCCCTGCCTGTGCCACCTCAGCTCCCAGCCCAAGAACAGGAGCAGAAAGGGAGGAAGACAGACAGAGAAATGTTGATAAGGAAGCACAAGGGAGGAGAGAAAAACACAAAGAAATGCTGAGCAAAGAGGAAATGGCCATCTATTACTATTAAAATGAGTGAAGGTGTGCATGACAGTGAGAAAGAAAGAGAAATAGAGAGACAGACAACTGGATTTTACATCTGACCCTTGCACAAATCACTTCATCTCCTTGGATGTGTAAAATGAGAAAAGTGGATTACAAGGTTCCTAAGTTTCCTTTGAGGTTGAAAATCCAGTGTTTCTTAAATTCCGCATCTGTATATATATAGCACCCCCAGAGGCCAAAAGCATTAGCAGCACAAAGTATAATAAACCCCAATGAGGATGATGTGCTCACATGTGTGTGCCCTGACAAACGTGCACATGTGCACACACACATGCATACACAGGAGGATGGCTGCCATGTTGAAGGGTGTGCCTATAAGTGATGGAGGTAGAATACACTAAATATACCGTTACACATAAAATGTGTCTTTTCAATTTACAGTCACGCCTCTTCCACATATGTAAATGCTAAATCTCAGCTAACCTAAACATTTGACAAATGAATCATTTTAGATTGTCAAGCTTTCTAAGTAGCTAAAGATTTACTCTTTAAATGATAAAAACTAGTTTTAAAAGCCACCAGAGGGGAGTATTTGTAGGGGGTTTTCTTGTATCACAAACGTCTGAAGCAAACTCTGCCAAACCTGACTCCACCACAGGTTCTCGATGGCCCTGGTTGTCCCGCTGTTCTTCCAATATATAGTGCTACATGCTGTACCCAGGCTGCACTCACAAAGCAACTAAGCTACAGGACCATCCTCCAGTGTCCCCAGGCCGGCGGCAGGGGGACAGACTGCAGAAGCCTTCCTGATCCGGGGAGAGGAGCCAGGAGTGAAGTCCAGGACGGGCAAGAGCTCTCCCTGCAGAGCACATTGCCCCAGCCCAGGGCTGGGCCTTAAGCCGAGACAGGGGCCGGGGAGGAAAAGGCACATTTTCAAAGGAAGCTGAAAGCTGGGGGCTGGGCTGCACCTCCTGTTTGGGTGCCTCTGGGTAGCCTGAGGCTACCACCCAGAGGGGTAAAAGGAGAGTGGGTTTAGGCAGAAAGAGGGGTTTAAACAGATTTCATCAATTCTTTCTCCCTGTTCATCCTGCTTGCCTGATGTGTGTGAGAGTTTCAGAAGCTATCTGGATGCCCATCAGGATAGGATACGCAGGGCAAGAATGGGAAGCTGGGGTTTACCTAG
Source organism: Carollia perspicillata (assembly GCA_004027735.1). Taxonomy (NCBI): domain Eukaryota; kingdom Metazoa; phylum Chordata; class Mammalia; order Chiroptera; family Phyllostomidae; genus Carollia; species Carollia perspicillata. Next base: position 4,352 of record PVKM010001389.1, on the reverse strand, counting down.
CCCCTGGGTGAGGGTGAGAGGTTGTAGCTGGGCATAGGAGGTGCTGGCCAGGGCCTTGTGGGAGGAAATCCTGCCAGCTCCCAATCCAGGGCCCCGAGGATGGAGATCATGGCTGCCACACCATAAGGAGCCCACTGAGGCCCTGGACGACAGTACGAGGAAAGCCCAAGGTCCTCTCCACACCACGGAGTGGGTCAGCGTCCCCTACCTCAGATGTCATCTTGGCTAGAGGGGAAAGCAGAGAAAAACCTCCAAAGATGAAAGATTTTCCCATACAAGACTGGATTAACCCGAAAAAAGAGTCAGTGTCCTTTAACTAGCACACTTTAAGTCATTCTGTCCCCCTGGCATGACAGAGGCTAGGTCCTGGGACAGAAGAGTAAAATAAGAAAAAAAAAAAAAGGACAGTGGCTCTTTGCCCTGTTCATATAAAGCCACTGGTGCTCTTGCAGGTGGTAACTGGCATGGCTGATTCTGGCCCATCCTCACGTGCACTGCCCTTTCCTGAGAATCCTCTCCCAGCCCTTCCTGAGAGGTCTCATCCCAGGGCGAAAGGCCAGCCTGAGAGGCAGGGCAGGGCTGAGAAAGGCCAGAGATGCGGCACCACTGCGGGGGCAGGGCGGGTGTGAGCACTGGCACAGCTGGACAGAGGCCAATGTTGAAGACCCACTGCCTCCCTCAGAGGCTATGAATCTATGGTGGCAAAGAAGCAGGGAGGCTGGCTCCTTCCTCAGGCACCACACAACCCTCAAGGCAGTTCCCCTTCGGGCCAAACTCGGCCTTAACCTGTAAGACTGAGGGGCCAGAGAAGCCTCAGGCCACCCCCAAACTGTCTCAGCAGTCTTCTTGCTTCCAAGACAAAGAACTGAAAAATGCAAGAGCCTATGAGGAAGGTTCAGACAAAGGGTAAATGAGTCTGGAAGGAGTAAGGGAGTGTCCCCTGGGCAGGGCTGGGCAGAATTATGCCTGGGGCCAGGAAAGGGGGGTGAAGCCAAGAAAACCAGCACAGGCCTCCTGGACCTCCTTCACTCACAGCCCAGAGCCAGCCCAATGTGACTGCCAATAAGACAGCAGCCAGGAGGACCCTCTGCACACAGTCACCTTCGCAGCCTCTCTAATCTCTCAGCCCCCAGGTCCTTCTGTCCTGATGGTCAAGAGACTCCTGACGGTTCATCACAGGCCTGGGCAGGCTTCACAGCCATTGTCACCACCGTGCTCTGGACCACGTGCAGGAACACACACAGGCATGCTCTGACAGGCAGACACAGGCCAAGACAACCAGCACGCAGGATAAAGGTCCTCACTTGCAGTCTGGACATTCTCTTTTGTCTCCCGTCATTTCATTAATAGATTCTAAGTGATGTGAAGATACTGACACCCTCGGGTTCTGCCGTCTCCCAATGGTGGCACGGGATCTGCGTGTGCTTTTGCAGCCTAGAAATTGATCTGTGTCCTCACCATCAACATCACCATCAGCACCGTCAGAGCTGTTTTCCCTACAGGTGAGTGAGGAGCTGCAAAGATCAGACTCTAGGAGAGATGCCCGTGAGGATACGAGTCACAGTGAGGAAGAAGAAACTCAAACAATGACAAAAGCCCGGATGCATCCCACTTGTGCACAAGAGACACTTGTGAATCCACATGGCAGAGGGTGAAGCAGGGGAACTCGTGCTCTGCCCACATAGGGCTGGGAGCACCTGGTTCCAGCCTGAGGGCTGTCAGTGTACACAGTGGAGTAGAGCAGTGCTACTGCAGTGCTGAGGAGAGCTTTCCAAAGGACGCAGCACTGAGCAGAGCCATCAAGGCAGAGCACAACTTGTTATGAAAGGAGCTTGACAGCACAGCATAAGGATGAAATAGGTAAGCTGTGGAATGAGCTCACCTGATTTTGAATTTTATCTCCTGGCTGTGTGACCCTAGGAAGGATACCTACCCTCTCTGATCTTCAGTAGACTGGTATGTAAAATGCCAATGCTTCCCTTATAACTCTGCAGAGAAGAGGAACTAAGCCTGTAAAGGGGCTCGGCAATAGTAAGTAGCTAGTAGTGTGTCAGGCAAGGGTAAACAAAGGCACAAAGGCTGAAATGAGGACAGCAAGGACCAGAGAACAAGAGTGGCTATGGACAGCCCAGAGGGCCAGGCCCTGGAAAGGTGGGGCACCCAGGCTGGATGAGGCTGTGGCTGTCAGGGACTGCCTCTGCAGCACCATCTCCAAGGAAGCTGCAGCTGTGGAAGTGGCAGTTCTGCCGGACAGGTTGTCAGTCCAGCCCTTCAGGGGCTTTCTTCCCATTGGCCGTGACTCTGACAGGAAAATCAGCAGGCCAGTGGTGCAGGCCTGGGCAGTGCAACAGACAAGGCCCTGGGGACAGCTTAAGTGGACAATAATTGCAGGTTATTATATACCGGGCTGCAGCCAAAAGCCAGGCAGCTATTAAGTGTGATTGGGAGAAATAATCAGGAGGAGGAGGGTGGATGTGAGAACCAGGTTGCTCTCTCTGTTCTCAGGGCTGCTCTGAGGCCAGAGTTGTGCAGAGGCAGGGGAAGAGTGGGTGGAGAGAAGAACCCACCTACCAAATATACACCCTGCACTCCGGGAAGCAATCCCACCCTGGCCTCTGATCCCCCCTCTCCCAACAAGGTCTTAAGAGCAAGGATTACTGTCCTTTTCTCATAAATCAGAGAATGATGTCCAGAGAGGGAAAGTATGTGATTCAGGGACACACAGCAAGTCTTGCCGGAGTCCCATCAGAGCTGCTTGAGCCCCCTCTGTTGTTTGATGGCCACAGGAGTGGCTGGGGCATGAAATTCCATCAAGACCTGGCTCTATACTCGGTGGGGCAAGGTAAGCAGGAAGCCCCTCAGATCTGGGACTGGAAGCAGTCAGCAAGACCCAACGGGGACACAGATCTCACTGTGTGGACACCAGGTCATTAGCCAGGACAAGGACAAGGAACAGTGAAGTGCGGGAGGGGCAGGTTTATAACAATACAATGGGTTATTTCTTAGAGCTTTATATATTCATTAGAGAACTCGCTGGGATAGGATTCCATGCCTCTTTTATAGATGAGAAACCAATAGAGATTACACAAATGGTCCCAGGTGGCAATACTGTCAATCACAGGGTCTTGTGACAACTGCGGTTCTAAGGGCCTGTATACTACCCCCGTGATCTGTCTATTGGAGAAGACCTCGGCAGAGGGGACCCTTGCTCCACCCTCTGCCACCAGGCTAGGAGGACTCAGGCTTCATTCCTGCTGGCTAGAGTTTCCCATTTCAGCAAGAGGTGGCTCTTTTCTTTCGGGGCCAACGATGGCATGAGATTGAGACCCAAGGGGTCGTACTGTCTTCATAAGATGAGTGGGTCACACAACCCAACCTCCTGCCTCCCGGGCCTCAGCTCCTCCAAGCCCATGACTCAATCTGGAAATAAGGATGAGGTACCCTCATCCTAAAACACAAACACCATGGGCATCTTCAAGACCAAACCACTTTCTTCACTGTTTCCTAGCGGCCACTTTTACAGACACAGCTCTACCCTGATGGGGACGCAGCAATGGAGGCCAATAAAGGAATTTATGTGTTGGTGGCTGGTGGACCAAGCCCCAACTGCTCCAAACACAACACTTCGGCAGACATCCAAGAACATCAGCTCAGTGCCATCCTCAGGTTCCCACTGCCTCCCCTCCCTCCTGGTATTGCCTCTGCACAGCCAGGCCTCCCCAGCCCCGGTCTGGATATGACCTGCTTTGGGTCACATGAGAGCAGAAATCTGGTGCAGGGAGAGATCAATTACATTGTGACTCAGTGAGAGGGCACAGAGCCAGGCAGTGAGTCACGGAGTTTGCCTACCCTTCCTCTTCCCGGGGAAGGAGGTGGGTCACGTAGGCCTGTGTGGGAGCCTCCCATGTGCCAGGGCATGCAGACGTGTGGATGCAGGCTCCCTGACAGGGGGAGGAGAAGACGCCAGGTGTGTGCTGTGGTGTGGGCCCCTTCCTAGACCTGAATGCAGGTGGGCATCACTGAGCTGCTGTGTTGGGAGGAGCTCACAGAGCTCCTCTCTCGCATGGGCTCTACGCCCCCAGCCCACTCACACAGCACTGCACTCACAACTAGGGAATTAGATGCCTCTCATCTTCCCAAGACACTGGGAGGACCACTGAGGGAAAAGCCCAACTGTCGTCTTTCTTAGAAAATCTCCACGTTCTGTCACACGCATTCTAAATGCTATTTTCTGCTTATATTTATACCTGAAAAGGAGATCAGTTTACTTTTTAATGAATACACTCATAAAATCATAGGTAACATTTATTGGGCACCTACTATATGGCAGGCAATAAATATTTATTACCTTT